>LBNU01024483.1:22484-39983 GCA_014162995.1 Artemisia annua | reverse complement strand
GTGGATCCATTCTCGTGAAGCTCTTCTTTGTTAAGTTGATTTTCAAGTTGATCCATGTTGAGGAACATCGTATGAGTGAAAATCTCAAGGTCTTCTCCAAAAAAGGATGGAAATGCCCGTTTGAATCCATTCTCGAGACGAGTGCCAGCTAAATCTTTGTTTGAGAGAAGCTTAAGGTGTGAATGAAGTAATATAAAAGACGCCATGCATTTTTCTTTGCATAACTTCACAACTGGATCTTCAGAATCATCAGTCGCATGTGTGTCGTACACTGGGTCTATATCATCCATGTGAAGTTCCTGGATGCTTGTCATTAACATCACATCTGCTGTGTCGGGCTCTAAATCTTCATATTCATCATCAGATGGAATATTTGCCATAAAACTTTGCAAAGCAACATTGTGATTACCCCCTTCATCTTCCATGTGGCTAAGTGTGGCATCGACTTCTGCTTCAATATCAAAGAGTGGAGTTGAATCATACTCTTGAGCTTCCACATTTGCCATATTTTCCGTATTTGCCATGAATGCCATGATTGGTTCGAAAAACTCTTGTTCATCATCAGTATCTTCCATTGTGTTTAAGCATTCAGAAGTTGAAGCCATAACGCCTTTGCCTTTCTCAGTGGATACTTGTCCAAGCTTCACTAAATTTTGCAGAAGAGATTGCATATACCCATGTTCTAAACGATAAGGAAAGAGTGGCTTACTCGCCAGAGAAAATTTGATACTCGCTAACTGAATTTCAAACTCGCTAGACCCTAATTTCAAACTCGCTTAACCCTAACTTGAAACTCGCTAACTTCCCAAAATACGTACTGATGAATTTTAGCAAGTGCCAAATGACTAGAAACCCAATATTACGATATCTAAACCTTTCTAAATATCAAAACTAACCTACTAACGAAAATAATGAGTACCAAAACAATTCAAACGAGACCAAAAGTAACCCAAACTAATCTAAAACAACCTCTAATATCCCTAGGCGAATGATACCACTTGTTAGGTCACCATGTTATAGCATAAACAACCAAAGATACTTGTATGAATAAGAAGCAAGAATAGAGAAGAAGAAGATAGAATAATATGGAAGGAACTCTACTAATGATATGATAAAATGATAGTGTATTATGAGAACCAACCAGCCTTAAGCAAGGCTTACACAATGTATTTATAGGGGAGTCCAAGGGTCTTAAGTTTCATCACCATACTTTACACTACTAGCCCTTGGACTTCCACTTGTAGTAACATTACATCATAAACTTTCATAACAAAATGTTTAAATGTAAAACATAATAACATAAACTAGCAACCTATCGTTAACTAATGACCGACACTTGAATAACGTGAAACGTGTTCCTAACATCATATCATCTCGACTTATACGTTTAACATCTTATGTATATCCATAACATCTCATGTATAACGTTATTATCTCGACTCATCTGTTTAACATCTTATGTACATCCATAACATCTCGACACTAACGTTGCGTTCTCGAGTTTGTTTTTGGAAGGAAAAGAGAGAAAATGAAAGGAAATAGAAAAATTATTGTGTTCTCGAGTTTTTATCAAACAAAAAGAAAGGAAATAGGAAGGATTTGATAAGTTATCCATATCATCTATACTCATTCGTTTAATATGTTATGTATATCCATATCATCTAGACTCAAATGTTTTATCATCTCGACTTATTCGTTTAACATGTTATGTATATCCATATAATCTCGACTCAATCGTTTAACATTTCATGTATAACCATATCATCTCGACTCATATGTTTAACATCCTATGTATACCAATAGCATTTAAACTCATACGTTTAACCTCTCATATATATAACCATATCATCTCGACTCATTCGTTTAATGATAAGACGAAAAGTGTTACAGTTTTAAGGGGTCATTTAAGCCCTAAATTGTATTTATTTGATCAAATATTACCCTAAATCGTTCCTTTTGTCATTTTAGGTACTTTTGGGAAGAATTCTGGAAAACATGCATATTTGGACGTTTTTGGAGCATAAAATTGATGAAAACGACAAAGTCTCAAATTATGCTGGGAACAGAACCTGACGGCGTCAGACACCATAAGGTGACGCCGTCACTTGAAGACAAAAGAGGTGGATTTATGTTTGTACTTGACGCTCCAGAGAACTTTTGAGGAAGTTACACCTGACGGCGTCAGGTGTATTTGGAAGTAGGCCGTCTGGCCTTAGGTTTACAAGAGACGTCCCAAAAGACTTTTGAAGGTGACGGCCTTGGTTTAAAAATGCGTTTTGCGATCCGATGCGTTAAAGGTCCCAAAAGCCACTGCGTGATGCGCGATGCGAATGCGAGCGCAATTTAGACGCATTGCGTTTAGTATTAAAAAAAGTACGAAAATTATTTATACATAGTAAAATTCTACCAAGTACCAAGTAAATGCAACAAACTTACGAAATAAGTTACTAGCATATTGAAATTACGCCAATAATTCTTTTGTAAAATAAATAATTGAAAGCACAGGTTGATGTAAAACACTTAGCAAAACGCAAGATACTATATTTTCGTTATTGCGTTTGTTCTGTACGTCTTTTAACAAGTTCTATCTTTAAAATCCCATTTAAATACTTGGATCTCTTTTATATGATTTTTTTTTAACAAAAATGACTTAAATTCTAGATTGCGACAATTGCAACCATTGCTAGCATTACACAAATGCGGTAAGTTGCGGTCTAATGCGAATGCAATTTGGGATGACCTTGCATTAGGCCCCATAATGCGAAATTTCATATGCAATGCAACGATGCGTGCAATTTGCGCAATGATGCACGCATTTTTAAACCAAGGTGACGGCGTCAGGATTCAACCTGACGGCGTCAGATGACATAGAGTGACGACGTCAGAAAGAAGGCTTGCACGAGAAGAAACCAAAGTGGAACCATCACAAGTTAAACAAGACAATCACAACTTGCGCGCGGAGAAGCTGTTACTGTTTTGGCCATAAAATCTTCATACGAACTCGGATTTGGGTGATTCAAAAGCCCACGCGAAGAGGACGAAAAAATCTTCGATTTAGTGAAAACAACGAGCTGACGCCGTCACTTGTTAGGGTTGACGCCGTCACCCTTTTCCGACAGAAAATCAGCCTATAAATATAACATTATAACTTCACTTTTTGTAAGCCCCAAACCCTAAGTCCGATTCTAGGGTTAGGGTAGGTGTTTTTCCAGCAACTTGGAAGGTCTTAATCACTCCATAAACATCTTGTAATGGTGTGTTGATTCTATCTTAATCATGTCTTTCATTATTATTGTTTATTGCTCTTCATTAATTATGTGTTGCTAATTCGCCTTGTGTCTACTTATGATTGTGTGAAACTTGTATATAATCAATTAGATCTTATTGATTTCTTGTTGATGTTTGTGTCTATCTTCATCAATGAGGGCTTGTTGATGTGTGTGTCTAACTCCATCAATTAAGGCGTGACAACTTCAATAGATCTAGTTGGTTTAGTTTATAATTCTTGTTTCCTATTGATTCTTGTTTTGATTGAATGTTCCATCGATGTTAGGCTTAAGAAAACTGGCCAACCTCCTTTATGGTAACGTGCTTGAACGTCTTAAGAAACATGTAGTCGAGGCATACTAGGCTATTAAGGTAGTATTTAACGCATGAGCCACTGTTTACAATCCCTATGGTTATGTAGTGCATGGCATAGGAGGAGATAAGAGCTCATAGAATTGGAGAGATATGTATGCCACTCCATGAGTTATTAGGAATACACCCGTCAATTAAAACAAGGTTTATAGTCAATTGGTAGAATTTGATAGCTAGCAAGGAGTAATACATCATAGGTAGACATGCTTCACTTCCCTTGTAGAACCCTAGTTTACTTTCCTACACAATAGTTTAAGTAGTAGCTTTTAGGTTAGTTGATTAGCAACTAATTCCGCCCCTTCTTCCAAAACCCGAGATCTTTACTTGCTTTCCATAAAACATAAAAATACAAAAAGAATTATCCCTCATCTCTAAACCTAGTAGATAAATTTCAATCCTAACGAACACTATTCTTTGAGTTGAACGATCAATCCCCCGTACTTACCACTTCACTATACTACATCGGTCAGGTACACTGCCTAGTGGGGTTGTAAGCCTCTTGAGATACCTCGAGAGGTAAAACCTGTTGTAAGGTTGCAAAACCACGCATCATTTAACATCTCATGTATAATCATATCATCTCGACTTTACGTTTAACATCTTATGTATATCCATAACATCTCATGTATAACGTTATTATCTCGACTCATCTGTTTAACATCTTATGTACATCCATAACATCTCGACACTAATGCTGCGTTCTCGAGTTTGTTTTTGGAAGGAAAAGAGAGAAAATGAAAGGAAATAGAAAAGTTATTGTGTTCTCGAGTTTTTATCAAACAGAAAGAAAGGAAATAGGAAGGATTTGATAAGAAAATTAAGAGGTTTTTTCCTCTAAAATTTTCCGCCCAAATATGGGCGGATTTGGAAGGAAACATATTTACACTTAAACTAATTGTTTTAAAATAAGTTATATAAGCTTCATTATTTTATATATCTTTTGTTATAGATGTATTTTTAAGTTTAAAAAAGCATAACTATAATTTTTTATTTTTTTTCTTTCTTTTCCTCCCAACTCGAGAACACGACTTTGTTTATTTTCTTTCCATTTACGTTCATTTTCTTTCAACTCGAGAACATGAAATATAAATGCAACTTTCTTTTCTTTTCTTTACTCTTCTTTACCTATCATTTCTATTACTACAAAACAGAACTCGAGAACAGAGCGTAAAGCTTTTAGTCATAAGAAGTAAGCACAACAAAGAGATTATATTGGTTTTCTTATGTTGCAAATGAGACCAACACTTCTGTTATCAGCATATATTTCTTCACAGTTACATAGCGGTTAGATAGTTAATACCAAAAGACATGATTTTTCGAAAGCAACCAATGAGCTGCCCCTTGGACCCTTGCAAGGGATGCTGCCCCGTGACCCCGTAAGAAGGCGCGATCCCTTGCACGCACATCTTTGTCGTGTTCAAGAGCATGTTAGCTCAAAGCAGTGTGCACTTCATACTTATCTCAGTTGCATATGAACTTAACGAGAATTAGCCTCTAGTAAATCACGATTTAATACTACGGCACTAACATCAAAACGTTCATTGGAGAGAAAGGTATTTTAATGCCCCACCCCGCCAAATCCCATGTGTCATTCNTTTTTTTTTTTTGTGAGTGTTGTGTTTTAAACTTTTAATTGGATATGGTATGGCCCTTTTGGCATGTGAACTTACATGTTATACGAGAAATGTTATTTTGATGTGTGAGTGTTAAAAGTGAAATGATGAGATAACGTTGAGGTGGTTATTAGGCTTGAACCACGATAACAAGTGCTCTATACTAAAATCTAACTATCTTAGGGTAGTGGCATCGTGGGTCGGCAAGACTCGGTTTCATTCGGTATTGATCGGCAAATTCATTGCCTATGCGTCGGCATGATGGAATCGGCGACCTATTCGGTTATATTCACCGATTCGGTGAAGAGAAAAACAATGAAAATATGACCGTTTGTGCCATAAATTTTTTGACCGTTAATGTGATTTTCCAAAAAAAAGTTTAAGCATGCTTAGACATGACATTGCCACTCAAAATGAACCTTTAGGCATCTTTAGGCATGAAATGTGTTGCCTTCTCTTGATTGGTTAATAGAACTAAAACTTGATAAAACGTTAGGCAACAATGTCACCACCCTTATAATGCACAAATGACTACTATTATTAGAATACTTAAAATTAAGTCTTACACATTTCAATGCTAAAAGTACAAGTGATTCAACACAATTAGACATTTAATATCATACTACTTATAGAAATTCCTCTCATATTTAATTCTAACATACAATTAATACTAACATTAAATACAATAAATAAAACATTATGTACATTAAATACAATTAATTAACTGGTCAATAAATACAATTAATGCACTTATTAAAACACCCCGTACATAAGAAATACGAATTATCAAGCATATTGTACAACCAACTTAAACACAATTCCCGCATTAAATGTCACTAATACAAATAATAAAGCACATTATATAAATATTGAAGCCCGAACGAGCAACGGGCCAAATGAGCTCGAGCCCGAACGGGCACGGGCCAAACGGGCTCGAGCCTGAACGGACACGAGCCAACGGGCTCGAGCCCGAACGGACACGAGCTAAACGAAAATTTTGATATCCGTAAATTTATTGTCAAAAAGGACATAATAAACTAAAGTACATGATTCACCGGAAAAATTTATTTCAGGGTACTCGCAGCTGCAACGCGCGGGGACCCTGCTAGTAACTTCTAACATACAAAACAAAAAAAATAAGACTTGATCCTATTGATCGATCTTTCCTTTTAACTTACCAATCGAATCTTTTACCCATATGAAACATTGCTGGTGGTATATAAACAAAATTAGATTTTCTTTATTAATAACCAATAAACCATGACAACAAGAATCAACAAGACTGAAACAGAATTGAAGAAGCAATTGATTCAAAGGTGAGCTGGGGCGGTTTTAACGGGTAGAGTAGACAGTTGTAACTTGTAAATGGACAGAAGGAGCACGTGTTATACAGCCCAACGTGGGACATGTGTTTCCTAATGGATCAGATTTCCTCCATATGCTCTTGCTTCCTTTCTTGTTTTTCTATAATTCTTCATTCATTACGTATAATTATTTTTGTTCACGTATGATAAAGATAAATTATAGCATTAAACAAAAACATTGATAGTGACAAATATTACTTCGTTTTCTAGAAATATTTGAATTTGAAATATGTTAAGAGCAGCAGCATCTGCGACTTTAAGTGGGTCAAAAAGTCAAATATGTAGTAATTCACTGATTTGTCAAAAATAATGAGCATATTGATGTGTACGTTTTGACTTTTGTATCTGAGTTCTTCTAATCATTAGATGATAATTTTTGGAATTCCACTTTAAATTTACTACGTGCCCAAATTTTACAGTCTAGTGAATAACCAGACGCATAACAGCATTGGGTAAGTTGCCTTTGAGTTAAGTTATAACTCACTGCCACGTCAGCGGCACATCAGCTTTAACCTTTTAACCTTAACTCATCACTTTTCATCATAGTAGCATAACTCACCTATAACTCACATTAACTCACATTCACCTCAATTATTTTCAATTTCAACCCCAAACTTTAACAAATACTTCATTATTTAAAACCATAACATTAATTCTTAAACATATTACAATACGGAATTAAAAAAAAAAGAAAAAAAAAGTTTAAAGACATAAATATTACATTACGAAACATATGAAATTTAAAAACATAAATATTACAAACACTTATTCATCGTCCTCAGAACCTTCTTCTTCATCTTGGCGTTGAAGACGTTTTTGCCAAACATGCCCATAAGGTCTTGTTGGAGTTGAGTATGCATATCTAAGTCGTGTATTTCTCTATGTATGCGACGTTGGGCTTCACATCTGTCGATCCACCTGTCTCGGCTAAAACGTGGTGTCGGATCCACCCACATTTCCGTATACTCATGTAGTGCAAACTTTTGATCTTTTAAGATCATGTTATGCAAAATTATGCAAGTATACATTATTCTTTGTAACTTGACAACTTCCAGTGCACGTGCCGGTTGTCGTAGTATACCCCAACGTCCTTGAAGCACCCCAAAAGCACGTTCGACATCCTTTCGTGCACTTTCTTACTTCCTTTTAAAATAAGCATGTTTGTCGTCAGTAGTTGCCGAGAAGGACTTGACGAAAGTTGACCACCGTGGGTAAATTCCGTCAGCTAAGTAATAACACCGTTCACACCGATGTCCATTTATCATATACGGTGCTCTTGGGGCTTCTTTAGCAAAAATGTCGTCGAATAACGGAGAGTTATCTAAAACATTAATATCGTTATTCACCCCCGCCATCCCAAAAAATGCATGCCAAATTCATAAATCTTGCGAAGCAACAGCTTCAAGCATTATGGTTGGGTATTTTTTAAAACCGCTACCATATTGCCCTTGCCATGCAACTGGACAATTTTTCCACTCCCAATGCATGCAATCAATGCTACCAAGCATGCCCGAAAAACCATGTTCACGCTCATATTTTTCATAAATAGCCTGAACGTCGGACCATGTTGGTTTTCTTAGAAACTCCGGCATAAAAAAGTCCATAACGCACTTGTTAAAATTATCAAGACATTCACGTGCAGTACGCTTACCTATTTGCAAATACTCATCAAATGCATCGGGTGAGTTGCCGTATGCCAATTGGCGTATGGCAGCTGTACACCTCATAAGTGTACTAATACTTTGTCGACCCGTAGCATCGGCTCCTTTGTTCATGAATTTAAAATGATCTGGAAGAGGATCGGAATAATAAGATTGAATACCTTCAACTATTTATAGAAATAGTTTCCGGCTCATACGAAACCTTCTTCGAAAATTACGGTGCATATACTTTCACCGTTGATAAAAGTAGTCGCTACGCAAACGTTCCTCGGCAACCTCAAACTCACGGTGGATGCGTGTACGCGGGATGCGTTGTCGAGCTGCTGCTGCTTCTTGGTGTTCCAAATGTTGATGATATTCGAACGCGGCTATCATAAACTCCATGTCAATTTCATTATCTATATCGGAGAAACTCCTTTCTTCTTGGTTATTTTCATTTGGATTTATTGTGAGTATGAAAGTTTTGGTTGATTTTTTTTTCTTATAGAGAGAAAGTATNATGAAATAATATCATTTATGTAATCTTAGTTGACATGCAGGGTCGTTTTTAGACATGTGCGAGCGGTGTTATTGTACAAGGTCATCATTTGACGAGAGTCACAAAGTTTTATGCACTTTTATCATATACATACATAAATGAAGCTTAAATTTAATTACTTCATGCGCTACTCATACATGTGTATTTTGTGTGTTTAAAACCATCTTTGTAATAATGGAACGGGACCATTGAAATCGAAATTCATGGCCATTAAAACAGCTATATGTATCTTTTAAACCACTATGTTGAACAATATTAATCATTGTCTACATTCTAATGTCACTTAATATCATTTTAAAAGGTGCATGATCAATTGCTTTTATTGGCGAGTCCCTTAACGGTAAGTGGCCACTATAAAAGAAAGAAATTTTATTTTAAGTGTACCGTATAGCATATTTTTTAATCGTTTGAAGATGAATGGAGATAATATATCTAAGGCTATATTTGGTTCGCTGTAATATGGTGTAATCGGATTTAATTGTAATCTTGTTATATTATGTAAAGTATTTGGTTTGCAAAATAGGGTAAATTGTAATTCAGATTACATTACATAGTCAGTTTAGTTTTTAATGTAATTGTAATTCAGTTACTCCAATTACATCAAGTGAAAAATTCAGATTACAAAGAAAGTTTGATGAAAAGTTTTAAATTACGCTATAATTCATAATTTATAATTTAAAATATCGAAGTCTATAAATCTTCATTATTATTATTATCATTATTATTATTATTATTATTATTAAATGTTTTATTTTATAATTAAATAATATAAAACTAATAAATGTTTTATACTTAAGGTTTATAATTATTAAAATTTTAAAAATTATTAATCTTTTTTACTTATTAATTATTTAATTTAAGTATTTTATTACTATACTAATGTTATTTATTTTTTTTTAACAAGTTTAACTCTCTATATTATTATTATTATTATTATTATTATTATTATTATTATTATTATTATTATTATTATTATTATTATTATTACTACTACTACTACTACTACTACTATTGTTATTATTATTATTATTATTATTATTATTATTATTATTATTATTATTATTATTGGATATTATAATTCATGCACATTGCAATTAATTCATAGTACAATTACAATTAATTTGACAGATTACAATTCATTCATATTTCATTACAATTCTCTTGACATATTACAATTTCTTTAAAAACATTCTGCGAACCAAACTCCCCTTAAGTGATTTTATGGAGATTGAACGCATACCCATAAGTGATGTGAGGACTTATATATATAGTGTATCTGATGAAGCTAAGCGTTACAAGGCATTGTCTGAATTTCTTTATAATAACGTCTTTATCCGAAGATCAATATGTAGACTATACAAAGGTCATGAAATGGCCTACATGTTGTAAATAAGCTATATGACTACGAAGCGGTATCTCATTGCCGTCTTAAAGCAAGATCAATGATATCGGTTTCTAACGTGATTGATCGTTTGGTTATTGCAACCATGCATGGTCGATTACATATGGTCATAACGAATATGTGGTTACATATTCATGACCCGAGATTAGTACACGACATTATATGCCAAAATCCTAAACCGCCAACTAAGGTAACTAAAAATTGTTGGATTATAAAACCTCACTGGGGAACCGAGAAAACTCACTTACAAGTACATCTTTAAACCCAATCACATGATTAAGACAAACGAACCGGATAGCTTAAACAGGAAGAATGATTACAATGTATTAGTGAATAGTGATTATAATCTTAAAGAGGAAATGAAGTGGTTTTATTACTAAATGAGCTTAATTAGCAATTGGGCTTAATTTAGTTAATTAGTAATTGAAAATTGGACCAATAGACTTGAGCCAAAACCTATAGAAGCCCATGGGGCGTGGATTTGGACGAAAATCCCTAAGGATTTTTTTTATTATTAGGAATGTCTTTGGGAGAAAACAAAATATATTCTTACTTGATAAGGATAAATCTTTTATTAGAATAAAAGATATGATTTTCTAAATATAGGTTTACTTATTGGATAAAACTTAAATCTCTTGCTTAATTAGGAGATGTTTTTTCCTAATATAATTAGTGTCTGAGGCCTATAAATATGATTAAGTTTTTAACTTAATTAATGTTGTTGGACAAGTTTTATGAAAATCATAATTCCTTCTCCTCATCTTTCTTTGGTCATCGACTACAACACACACAAAAACACATTCGTGTGTTTCTGTGACATCTAATTTGATCATGTGATTTTTATGGAGCCATGTAATTAACCCTAGGAACTGAAGGGAGTCATTTGAGTGCTAGTATGGACTAAATGTCAGCCAAATCACACTATTGATTTGAAATTTGTTGCTGTCTTTAGTTCATGGATTGTGGTTCGTGTGATGCTATTCAAGATTTACAACTATTAGTTTGTTGGTCTGCATAAGGTACGCAATCTACAGCTTTTACACGACTGATTAAATGTTGGTGTATAAGGGTTCAAGGGGGAAAACTTTTGGTGTAAAAGTGATTTTAATTAAGTCTTCTGTTGTGCATGATTAATCTGATTACACTGCTTATTTAATTGATAAATAAATTTTAAAATTGCTATCTATTACACTTTCATGAGTGGCACCAGAGCTGTTTATACACCGTTTAATTAACATGTGTGGATTAGATTTGTATCTTTAGGGTTTTTGTGAATATGGGTCAAAAACCCTGATTAGGGCTTTTTGGTCGTTTGGCTATGATGACTTAATTCTCATTGCTTAAAGATCTACATATGACAAGAACACAAATTCAATGATTATTATTATTTTGCATGTGTTTGCTATATATGTTAATTTTAATTAATTTATGTGATAAACCACAATTAGGGTTTGCATGCTTAAAGTTAGATGTGCGATTGTTGATGCATGATAATGATAAAATGATATAAGTAGCAATTTAAATATTGTATTTAATTTTTTAATTTATTTTTAATTTTTTTTATTATTTGTTTTTTTGGCAAAAAGTGATTGATATTGAATTGATAAAAGATAAAAAATGATCTAGTGAGTACATTGAAGGTTTGCAAAAATCAAAACCAATTGAAAAATAAAACCTAACATCTTGAAAGTGAAACAAACAACAATTGATAACTTGAAATTTGACTATTGAACATAACCACAAACATCTTACATTGAAGATCTTCAATCTTTGTCACTAATAAAAGATACAAATGCTTGCCGTTGACTGATGGCTAGAACATAGATCCAAAGATAAATATGATGAACTTCCCTGAAAGAAATTCAACAAACACACTCTCCTATAGCAAACCCACCGAATACAAAGACCACATGTATGCCTAATTTGTATTTAAATAGGTTAACTGATTTGTAAGACTAAATTTGTTAAATGTTATGTGATTGATTTTCAAGCATGTAATCACCAAATTATCAATCAGTAAATAAGGTTTTTATAAATTATATTAAAAGGTTCCTTATTTGACATGTATGCCTAATTAGTAATAAATTATATTAAGGGCTTAAGTTAAGTTAGTAAGGCATTTCTATCTTATAGGGAGTTAGTGGGAAATTTGTGGGTTACTACAGTCTCCCATCCTAAAAGAAAATCTCGTCCCGAGATTTAGCTAGTGTTAGTGGGTGTAGGTGAGAATAGATGGGGATATTTAGCACGGATTTGATCCTCTCGTTCCCAAGTATACTCTGGTCCTCTCCTAGAGTCGCAGCGTACCTTGACGATAGGAATCCGGTGATGTTTTAGATTTTTGACCTCTCGGTCCATGATTTCGACTGGTTCTTCTATGAAATTGAGCTTATCATCCAACTTAAGCTCTTTCATAGGAATGATGAGTGATTCATCCGATAGACATTTCTTAAGGTTAGAGACGTGAAATGTGTCGTGTATATTTCCTAGTTCTTTCGGTAATTCAAGTCGGTATGCCACTGGACCAATTCGTTCTAAAACCTTAAATGGTCCAATGTATCTCGGACTAAGCTTTCCTTGCTTTCCGAGACGAAAGACACATTTCCTAGGTGAAACTTTCAACATAACCCTTTCTCCGACTCGGAATTCTAAAGGCTTTTGTCTATTATCGGCATAACTCTTTTGCCGATCCCTAGCGGCCTGTAAGCGTTGCCATATTTGAACTATTTTCTCATTTGTCTCATGAATTATCTCTGGATCCGTAAGTTGTACTTCTCCAACTTCGGCCCAGCAGACCGGAGATCTTCACCTTCTCCCAAAAAGTGCTTCATACGGTGTTGCCTTAATACTAGCGTGATAACTATTGTTATACGAGAATTCTATCAATGATAAGTGTTTCTCCCATCCTTTTCCAAAATCTATTACACATGCTTGAAGCATATCCTCAAGAGTTTGGATAGTTCTCTCACTTTGACCATCGGTTTGAGGATGATATGCCGTACTCATGTCTATCTGAGTACCTAAGGCCCGTTGCATAGATTGCCAAAATCTGGACGTGAAACGAGAGTCACGATCCGATATAATTAATATTGGCACTCTATGTCGGGAAACTATTTCCTTGAGGTACAACCTAGCAAGGGTTTCCATATCATCCGTTTCTCGTATAGGAATGAAATGAGCTGATTTCGTAAGGCGATCAACTATTACCCAAATAGTATCATGCCCATTAGATGTTCTAGGTAGTTTTGTGATAAAATCCATCGTAATTCTTTCCCACTTCCAAATGGGAATCTCAGGCTGTACCAATAAGCCGGATGGCTTTTGTCATTCAGCCTTTACCCTAGAACATGTTAAACACTTGCCCACATACCTAGCAATGGATGCTTTCATGTCAGGCCACCAATAGTGTTTCTTCAGATCCTGATACATCTTGTCAGAACCTAGATGGATGGAGTACTTAGTTTTATGGGACTCGTGCATTATCAAATTCCTTAAGTTACCATTATGTGGTAACCATCTCCGACCCTTAATACAACGAGTTCCGTCTGAACGTATCTCAAAAGCCTTATCCATCCCTCGTAAATTTTCAAGTTTACGATCTCCCTTTTCTAGGGCTTCATTTTGGGCTTTGAGTATTTGAGAAGGTAATTTCGAATGAAGAGTCATAACTAATGACCTAACTCTAAGTGGTTTGATTCGTTCCTTTCGGCTCAAAGCATCTGCTACTACGTTAGCTTTGCCAGGATGGTAACGAATCTTACAATCATAATCAGCGAGCAGTTCTACCCAACGTCATTGTCTCATGTTTAGCTCCTTTTGATTAAGAATATGCTATAGGATTTTCTGATCAGTGAAAACCGTACACTTAGTGCCATACAGATAATGTCTCCATATTCTTAGAGCAAACACTACTGCTCCTAATTCTAGATCGTGGGTAGTATAATTTTCCTCATGTGTCTTGAGTTGTCGTAATGCATAAGCGATTACCTTACCTCTTTGCATCAACACAGCTCCAAGACCTCTACGTGAACCATCACAGTAAACGACAAAATCATCGTTTCCCTTTGGTAATGCTAAGATCGGAGATTCACACAACTTTCTCATCAAAAGTTGGAAAGCTATCTCTTGATCTTTTCCCCAGTCAAACTTCCTGTTTTTCTGGGTTAGCTCTGTCAAAGGTTTTGCTATTTTTGAAAATCCCTCAATAAACCTTCGATAGTAGCATGCTAATCCTAAAAATTGTCGTATCTCGGTAAAATTAGTGGGACACGGCCAATCTTTAACGGCTTTGATTTTCATAGGATCAACATGATGAGACGAAAAGTGTTACGCTTTTAAGGGGTCATTTAAGCCTTAATTCGTATAAATGTGATCAAATATTGCCCTAAATCGTTCCTTTCGTCATTTTAGGTACTTTTGAGAGGAATTCTGGAAAACATGCATATTTGGACGTTTTTGGAGCATAAAAGTGAAGAAAATGACAAAGTCTCAAAAGAAGCAGGAATTACTACCTGACGGCGTCAGAGTCACAAGGTGACGCCGTCAGCATACATTGACAAAAGAGTGAAAACCAATTTTCAAATGACGGGCCAGAAAGAATTGGAACTTTTACACCTGACGCCGTCAGGTGTTATATGGTGTAGGCCGTCAGGTTATAATTTAAAGAGTGACGGCCCAGAAGGAAATAGAGAGTGACGGCGTCAGAAGTGGATCTAGGCCATCCGAGAAACCTAATGGCGGCGAGCTGACGGCGTCAGCCTCTATAGCCTGACGCTGTTAGAATGTAAAATCTATATATAGTTTTCTATTTTTCATTCATTAAGTGTGGAACTTTGTGGAGAACTTTTGGCACCAAACCCTAGACGAATTGTCTGTACTTTTTAGGGTTTCCAACCCTTGGAACCCTCATGCTTAATTAAAGATAAGTCTTCACTTCAATTCAATCAATATGTCTATGTGTTGGTTGATTGTCTCTTTTGCTTGTCTTTTAATTAACATGCTTGGCTAAATTCTCTTGTGTTTGCTTAGATCTAATGAAACCTAACTATTAATTATTGGTTAATTGATGTGTTGTTGTTTGAGGATGATTGTTCCATCAATGTTAGGCTCAAGAAAACTGGCCAACCTCTTTTATGGTAACGTGCTTGAACGTCTTGGGAAACATGTAGCCAAGGCATACTAGGCTATTAAGGTAGTATTTAACGCATGATCCACTGTTTACAATCCCTATGGTTGTGCCGTGCATGGCATAGGAGGAGATAAGAGCTCATAGAATTGGAGAGATATGTATGCCACTCCATGAGTTATTAGGAATACACCCTTCATCCACACAAGTAACATACATATCAATTAACCGGTAAAAGATAGTTAGGGAGTAATGAAGTCTAAGTAAACACAACTTTTCTCCATATAGTTTTCACAAGTAACATACATAGAAAAGCTTCCCACGCATCAACTACAGAAAATTCGTCTAGGGTTTGGTGCCAAAAGTTCTCCACAAAGTTCCACACTTAATGAATGAAAAATAGAAACCTATATATAGATTTTACATTCTGACAGCGTCAGGTTATAGAGTCTGACGCCGTCAGCTCGCCGCCATTAGGTTTCTCGGATGGCCTAGATCCACTTCTGACGCCGTCACCTTCTATTTCCTTCTGGGCCGTCACTCTTTAAATTATAACCTGACGGCCTACATCATTAACACCTGACGGCGTCAGGTGCAAATCTCCAAATTCTTTCTGGCCCGTCATTTGAAAATTGGTTTTCACTCTTTTGTCAATGCTTGCTGACGGCGTCACCTTGTGACTCTGATGCCGTCAGGTAGTAATTCCTGCTTCTTTTGAGACTTTGTCGTTTTCTTCACTTTTATGCTCCAAAAACGTCCAAATATGCATGTTTTCCAGAATTCCTCTCAAAAGTACCTAAAATGACAAAAGGAACGATTTAGGGCAATATTTGATCACATTTATACGAATTAAGGCTTAAATGACCCCTTAAAAGCGTAACACTTTTTGTCTCATCAAATACCCTTACACTTGGGATTTGCTTGTCCTCAAGCAAATGAGCTTTTATTCCAATCAAAATATGAGTTAGGGGTCATTTAACACGAATATAAAAGTAATTACAACAAATAGTTATTAGACCCTAATCATAACAAGCACGAAAATCATACACTAGCACCTCACAGATAGTGTTTGGATTCTCTCATCTCTCAAATGTCATAGAATAATATCTCATAAATGAAAACGGAAAATAACACTCACTACCTGTCATAGCAAATAGATTACCATAGGCTTGGGAGAGGATCAATTACTCCTCCACTAGGCGTAAGCACCTAAGATAAACTATCAAAGAGGGCTTTCCAAAGGGTTCTAACGTAAGGTGCAGGGTATGGAAAACATGGTTTTGTTGGATAAAGGATAGGTTACTGGTGACAAGTCAATCGTCTTGGTCAATTACATGTACAATGAGGCGTTGCTAAGCCAAGACTCGACTCAACTTAAACTACTACGACTCTCTTTTTGTATTTTTTCCAAGACACTATTTCGACTTAAACAATAAAATAAAAGAAACGGATGGTAGCCCGTATGTTTTTCTCTTTTCTTTTTCTATTTTTTTTATTTTTTATATATATACTTTTTTTGCATACACTTTTACTCTACCATCCAAAATAATACATCAAAGGGAGCTCGTTTCCTCCCTACACTTGAACTTTTACATACTTTACACATAACTATTCTAATGACTCGAATCAAGAAAATCAAGACACTTGGAGTACTTTAAACATTAACGCACATATGGGGGGTGATAATTGATGTTCTTCCCCATTACTCCATTACACTAGTATTTCACCCATGAGTCCCAATCGTCCCAAAACAATATGTACAAGATATGACTCGACTTAGCAACCATGTAATCGATTAGATAATTAACTAAGGGTTTAACACAAATGTTGTCACAATAATGCACTAAAAATGAGTGCATACAAGGTAGGCTAAGGCGATTTGGGTGTACATTTAAGTGGGGTGTAACAAATTCTCACTTTGAGTAAGATGCTCAAAGGTCGAAACGAAAAGATAGGCTCTGAGGGGTGTACTAGGGGTATCGTGTACCAAAAGATGGGTACAATGCAAAGGTGTGGGGGAATTACTTGACCAATGTAGCCAAAGTAATTATAACAAAAATACGGATGTAAGACAATGGGTTAATCCTAATGCCTCTTATCACGTAGTTAATCCTAACTACACGAATGTAGTCTCACTAGCGGTCTCGGTATGCATCG
>LBNU01024483.1:4237-22414 GCA_014162995.1 Artemisia annua | reverse complement strand
TCTGAGGGGTGTACTAGGGGTATCGTGTACCAAAAGATGGGTACAATGCAAAGGTGTGGGGGAATTACTTGACCAATGTAGCCAAAGTAATTATAACAAAAATACGGATGTAAGACAATGGGTTAATCCTAATGCCTCTTATCACGTAGTTAATCCTAACTACACGAATGTAGTCTCACTAGCGGTCTCGGTATGCATCGCAAACGCAAGTTCTAGAATCTATAAACTACCGGTACACTCATAAGCACCAACAATGAATGCTTTTTCCTAAAGATCTAAAGGCGAACCTCACATATTTGGGGTGGAAATTTTTGAGTGGTATGGTTTTTGTGCTAGTCATACAATTCTCTATCCATGAGACGCTTATTAAAACCAAAGTTTCACTCCTATATGTTGTAAAAAAATTTAAATTTGGTGCTAAAATTGCCCTAACCAATATTTCTCTTGGCTTTATTACACATTCATTATTAAACAAAACAAAAATCAAGCGAAGTTGTAATTTCTAAGTCATCCTAATTTACCCTCCCTACACTTAAACTAAACATTGTCCTCAATGTTCTAAATAAAAGATGTAAAAGTAAAATAAATGAGAATGAAAGAAACTAATACTCCCCTGATTCGCTCGGTATGGATGATGTGATAATATGGTTGAATCTCCCTCCAAGAGAATGAACATGATAAGCTTCACTCTAGAATTACAATCATCCTCTTGATGTGTTGCACGTACATCTTCTTTTCCAATATAATCTGTAACTATCAAACCAAAAACCAAAGCATCAAACCGAACAAAGAAAAACCACAACTAGATGAAATTCCAGACTTAAAAACAAAACAAAACAGTAAAAGGATAGGATACTTGTGGAATTAAATACAAATAGGAACTCATAAAACATACCCACAAGTATTGACACACAAACAAGATAGAATATATGCTAATCATGAATTGTGAATTTTTCACGTTCGAATTTTGTTCTTTTTAACAAAATATAAATTTCCCTACACTTATCTCTTTGTGAAATACCTTTATATGCAATTAAGACGAGGTTAAAAACAAAATAAAACATTTTCACAAATTATTCAAAACATGAAAATTAAACAATTATGATTAAGCATATATGACACAAACAAACAAATAAAATAAAAACATCAAACAATTAAAAACATGGGTTGCCTCCCAAGAAGCGCTTGTTTTTGTTCGAGTCACGAGCCTGACTCTACCCTTATTTAACGGAAATAGGGGAGGTTTTCCCTGCACTTAGAATTAAGTGCGGGTGGAAGTAGCGATACAAACCCTTAGGGTGTGCATATGCCACGTGAGGTGAAGGGGGTGAGTAAATTGCTTCCTTCATCCTAAAACTACCCGGATAATATTGGTTGATGGGTGGGTCGGTTCCTCTTTTGTCTCCTAGATGTAAATCTAAGGATGGAAAGGTGTGTAAAGATTGAGGTTCCGGTTCATCAACATTAGGAAATCCCCTAGAACTAAGAGTAAGGTCATCACTAAAAGTATTCAAACCTATATCCTCTATTGGTGTTTGGTCCAAGGGTTCTACCTCCATCGGGGTTCCTAAAGTCTCTTCTACTTCTTCCGGGTAAGTCACGGGCGGTGTGTGTGCCTCAATTGATGGTAGGACTTGTGGGGTATTTAGCGGGCTTACAAGATCATCACTGTGTTCATCCTGTATTATGGTAGTGCCTAACCATGACATGCAGCTAGGTGGCTCAACTATACCCTCATCCCCAAACAAACTTGTTTCATGATCCTTGAAATTTGTGTACAATTGACTTGTACTAACGTTCGTTGGGTTGTCTACTCTATAATAATATTGGGCACAATCTTCTATGGCATCCCATGCTTCTTCAGCATTTAATTCCCTAAGGTCCCAATTGGCAAAATCGTTAATGCACATTTGGTCATATCGGTTGACACGATCATAGAAGATTTGGGTTAGGGATGCTAAATCGAAGCTATGATGAGGGACTATTCGGAGTAAATTTTTAAAACGAGTCCATGCATCATATATGGGTTCATCTTGATATTGGTTGAACATCAAGATGTCATTAGGGGCGAATGGGTTTCGTGGTCGGTAGTATGGTGGATTCGCGTACTCCATAATGGTGAACGGAACAGTCAATGGAAAGGTTTCTACGAACAAAGACACAAAGAAAAGATAGACTACGGGAAAGCTAATAAAAAGAAAATAAAAATCTCACTAGATAGGAATCTAATGAGTAGACCCAATAAAATAAAATTTCAACCTAAGCAATAACTACTCCCCGGGCTGCGGCGCCAAAAACTTGATGCGTGGTTTTGCGACCTTACAACAGGTTTTACCTCTCAAGGGATCTCAAGAGGCTTACAACCCCACCAGGCAGTGTACCTGACCGATGTAGTATAGTGAAGTGGTAAGTACGGGGGATTGATCGTTCAACTCAAAGAATAGTGTTCGTTAGGATTGAAATTTATCTACTAGGTCTAGAGATGAGGGATGATTCTTTTTGTATTTTTATGTTTTATGGAAAGCAAGTAAAATTTCGGGTATTGGAAGAGTGGGCGGAATTAGTTGCTAGTCAACTAACCCAAGAGCTACTAATTAAACTAATGTGCAAGAAAAGTAAATTAAGGTTCTACAAGAAAAGTGAAGCATGTCTACCTATGATGTATTACTCCTTGCTAGCTATCCAATTCTACCTATTGACTGTAAACCTTGTTTTAATTGACGGGTGTATTCCTTTAAACATTCATGGGGTGGCGTACGTACTTCCCCAATCCTATAAGCTCTTATCTCCTCCTACAACGATGCGTTAAGCACCCAATCATAGGGATTGTAAACAGTGGCTTATGCATTAAATACTACCTTAATAACCTAGTACGCATTGGTTACATGTTTCTTAAGACGTTCAAGCACGTTACCATAAAGGAGGTTGGCCAGTTTTCTTAAGCCTAACATTGATGAGACATTCAATCAAAACAAGAATCAATAGGAAACAAGAATTATAAACTAAACCAACTAGATCTATTGAAGTTGTCACGCCTTAATTGATGGAGATAGACACACACATCAACAAGCCCTCATTGATGGAGATAGACACAAACATCAACAAGAAATCAATAAGATCTAATTAATTATATACAAGTTTCACACAATCATAAGTAGACACAAGGTGAATTAGCAACACATAATTAATGAAGAGCAATTAACAATAATAATGGAAGACATAATTAAGATAGAATCAACACACCATTACAAGATGTTTATGGAGTGATTAAGACCTTCCAAGTTGCTGGAAAAACACCTACCTAAACCCTAGAATCGGACTTAGGGTTTGGGGCTTACAAATAATGAAGTTATAATGTTCTATTTATAGGCAACTTTACTGTCTGCAAAGGGTGACGGCGTCAGCCCTAACAAGTGACGGCGTCAGCCCGCCGTTTTCACCAAATCGAAGATTTTTTCGTCCTCTTCGCGTGGGCTTTTGAACCATCCAAATCCGAGTTCGTATGAAGATTTTATGGCCAAAACAGTAACAGCTACTTCGCGCGCAAGTTGTGATTGTCTTGTTTAACTAGTGATGGTTCCACTTTGGTTTCTTCTCGTGCAAGCCTTCTTTCTGATGTCGTCACTCTATATCATCTGACGCCGTCAGGTTGAATCCTGACGCCGTCACCTTCAAAAGTATTATGGGACGTCTCTTGTTAACTTAAGGCCAGACGGCCTACTTCCAAATACACCTGACGCCGTCAGGTGTAACTTCCTCAAAAGTTATCTAGAGCGTCACGTTAGGAATTTTACAACTCCATGATCTTCTCGTGATGGCGTCAGCTTTTAAGGCATGACGCCGCCAGGTTGTGTTTCCTGACCTTTTTTCATGGCTTTGTTGGTTTATTCGTTCTTGAGCATAAATACGTCCAAAAAGCTCCAAAATGCTTCATATTTCAGAAATCACGTCCCAAGTACCTAAAATGTGAAAAGAAACGATTTAAGGCAATATTTGATCAAATAAATACGATTTAGGGCTTAAATGACCCCTTAAAACGGGTACACTTTTCGTATTATCAATAACATATGTTATAGAAACTCAAATAGTGCACTTTTGTAATATATATGTGAAAGAGGATGTATTGTTGAGCATCTTTCATCGAATTTCCTTGCATAATTAAATTCGTAGTCTTTACGATCTTAAATCCGAGATACATATATACATTTGTCGTCGCAAGCGACGACATTTAGGAAAAAGCGATGACGATTAGAAAAACAAATACAAAACATCTCCTCAAATTATGTGACGAGTTACGAAAATTATCTTGTACTTTTAACTATTTACGATTTTTTATATAACAAACTTTATTTATCAAATATCCAACAAATATATAGTGATTTCCTTATTAGAAAATATACATGTTGAAAAGGTCTTTAAATACTGCGAACAAAAGGAGCCCAATATTGCAATGCTTTTGACTTACGTACAATTTGAACTTTAATATATGTTATTTGCCAAAAAAAAAAAGGTTTCAAAATACTCCATTTACCTATCTAATAACTTTAGAACCTACCTAAACTTTGTTTAAATATAAATGCTTAACCATCTAGAAGGCATCTTCTCCATTGGGAAGTAAATCAAATGCAATCTAGCATTGAGAAAGTGATTAGCCATTTTTCTTAATAAACCAAGACCAAAGAGGTAAGCATCAAAATTGTTTATGCATTGAAAACATAATTAATCATTTTAGGGTATTGTGCGTCTAACAATTCAAATAACCATTTTGCCTTCTTCTTTCTTGTTTAAGCAACCATTTAGCATACCCTTAGTTTGAACTCTTGCAAACACGTTTTAAGTGTTTGCAATGTAAAAATACACACTCTCAAGTCTTCAAAAATCTCTTTAACCCTTGATCATAATGCTTTTAACTCTCATTTTTTGAAAGCACATTAACATGTCACGATCCACCAAAACGATCCTAGCGCTTTTGTCATCTACATCTACCACAAGCACACTTGCATATGAAGATCCACCGCAACAAGATCAAAGCTCTTGTCATTCATCCATTGAAGGCTTCTGATCAATAGAAGTTCAGTCATATCAAGCCTAGAGTTCTTGATGTTTAGATTAGGCATTCATATCCATTAGACAACCATGTCTTGGATCATCATCATACAACACTATGTATCACTACTATACAACACCTTGTATCACCCAATATATTTCATACTAGAATTTTGATGGTTTATGTGTTTAAGCCGTAAAACACAAGGGTAATCGGTTTAGTCTATTTAGGCCTTAAAACAAAAGGGTATTAGGTTTGTTTATTTGGAACATAAAACATAACGGGTTTGATTGTACACGAAGTAGGACTCGATATCTAGCTTTGTATCAGTAAGCATTGTAAGCAACATTGTAAGTGTTTGACACATAACCTAGTGCATTGATAATTTTCAGATTGAGTATGTTTTTAATCGTGTTATTGTTACATTTGTGCATCATATTTGGTTATATATATATAGACTTTTGTGTTGGGAATAATGCTAACAGTTACCACTGTTAAGCTTGTGGAAGACACTGCTGAAGAATGCACTAGCAGTGGAAACACATTACCACTGCTAGTACATATTATTACCACTGCTGATATGATAACTGTTATGTATTCGTGTATAGATAAGTATAGAATAGATCTTGTGTATATTCTATTTAGTTAGCTTTATACTTATCTTGTAAAGGACTCCTTGTGCTATAAAAGGAGGTCCTAGGTTAAAGTTCTAGGTATGTATCAATTGTGAAAGCTTCAAGGTGTAACCCTAGTGATATTTAGATCACTCGTATTATTATTAATAATATTGAAGCTGCAAAGGTTGATATACAACTGTGTTCATTACTTACTATTGTTCTTACTCACAACAAATCAAATAAACAATCTTCTAAGTATTAACAAGTAAATTCCGCATGCTTGTTAGTGTTACTCAAAGTATCACTCTAACACAAGGCGTGTGTTTAGATCCATCAAGTGGTATCAGAGCCAGGTTCTGATACTTTGATTTAAAAGATCCAAAGAAACAGCTTAATCACCTCACCTAAATCAATGGAGATGGAAAACAACCAGTCCAACACTACTTCAAGGCTTCCAAAGCTCAAACTCAATGAGTTTGAGATGTGGAGGATAATGATAGAGCAATACTTCCTTATTCAAGACTATGCTCTATGGGAGATCATCATGTTTGGTGATTCTTTCAAGCCAAGCACAACTACTGAGAAAGTAAATGGAAAAGATGTAGTGACAGTGAATGTTGTTCCTACTACAAGTGATGAAAGAACTCAGAAGAAGAATGATCTCAAGGCTAGAAGTTTTCTTTTAATGACTCTTCCTAAGGACCAGATCATTGCTTTTAGCAAGTATAAAACAGCAAAGGAATTGTTTGATGAGATTTGCTCAGTGTTTGGTGGTAATGATGCTACCAAGAAAACTCAAAAGACATTGCTAAAGCAGAGTTATGAAAATTTCTCTGCATCAGGCAATGAATCTCTTGACAGCATCTTTACTAGACTACAGAAGGTTGTGACACAGCTGACTGTGTTTGGCATTGAGGTAGACAAGGAAGACCTCAATTTAAAGTTCTTAAGAAGTTTGCCTTCAGAGTATCATACCAATGTCACTGTGTGGGAAAACAAACCAGAAATTGAAACTATGAAACTCAATTATCTTTATAATAATTTCAAACTCATTGAACAAAGATTAAAGAAGGCAGGAAAGCTAGGTACAAGTTCTGGGAGCTTGGCATTGTTATCATCCTCTGTTGATGATAGTTCTGATGATGACAGTGATGAAGATGTTGCCACTGCTGGTTCTACTGTTTCCACTGGCAATGCAAGTGTTGCCATTGCAAGTTCCAAGAAGAAGGTTGCTGGTCTTGGAGATCCCACTTTTTATGCTTTCATCTCAACTCAAGTTAGTGGCTCTATTCTAACTCATGAAGACTTAGAGCAAGTTGATGATGATGACTTGGAAGAGATGGATATAAAGTGGCAGATTGCACTTCTTAGCATGAGGGCTAAGAAATTTTATAAAAAGACTGGAAAACCAATTACCATCAATGGTAATGAAACTGCAGGCTTTGATAAGAAGAAAGTGGAATGTTTCAACTGTCACAAGTTGGGGCATTTTGCTAGAGAGTGCAGAAGACATAGGAAGCAGGATAACAGGTCTACTTGGTACAAGCAAAAGAAGGAACCAACTGTGGAAGAACCAAAGGCTATGCTGGCAATTGATGGTGTAAGCTATGATTGGAGTTTCATGGCTGATGAAGAAAAAGAATCTAAGGATGCTGCCTTAGTTGCTACAGAACTTGCTCTCATGGCTTTCTCTGACTCTGAGGTACAAATTAATGAATGTTGCTCTAAATCTTGCAAAGCTTCTAGAGAGTGTAAAAGACTTAGTGAACTTTTAGAGAGTCAAAGCACAGAGTTGTTAGCTTCTAACTATAATTTGGCTAATCATAAAAGAGGCATAGCTGTGTTAGAAAAGCAATTAGAACATTATAGAGAAAATGAGTCTAAATATAATGATGATATTGCAGTTTTAAAAAGAGATTTAGACTATAAGATTGCTGTTAATGAGGCCCTTAGAGATGAGCTTGAGAAACTTAAGAAAATTAATGAAAATGTCAATATAAATGTTGACACTCTAGCTCATCAGTCTAAATCAATTGATAAAATTTGGGAAGCACAAGTAGTTAATAAGGCTAAGTCAGGTGTAGGCTACAACACAGTCCCTCCACCACTAAGAGGTGTTCCATCACCTCCAGGTATTGACCTAGCACATACAGGGTTAGAAGAATTTCAGGAACCCATTCTTGAATATGGCCCTCCCAAGTTTGTGAAAAGTGAGGAACAGGTTAAGCATGAATCTGATGCTTTTGAAAGTGCAAGTGATTCATCCTTAGTAGATGAAAGTGTTAAGAAAAATGTAGAAGCTTCTGTCCCAAAAGTTGTAAATGCTAATACAGAGGAACCTAGGAAACAAGCTAAACAACCTAGACCAACTGTAAGGTATGCTGAGATGTATAGAAATAAGTCACCAGCTCCAAGGGGCAACCAGAGGAGTTGGAATCATTTAAAATCTCAACAACTGGGTAGTGATTTTGTCATGAATAATAAAGCATGTCATACTTGTGGTAGCTTTGACCATTTGCATGCTAAATGTGACTATCATGTGGGAAGAAGGGAAGTTTTTGGGAGTAAGAGGGTGAACACAAACAGGTTTCAAAACAAATCACACCCTAATACACACAGCAACATGATTCCCAGAGCAGTTCAACTAAAAAGTGGCCTTAAATCTTTTTCCACTGCTAAAACTGTTAACACTGCTTACCCTAAATCATCTGTTTCAAGTGCAAAACCTAAAGCATCTTTTGCTAAATCTGCATAAACAGGCAAAATGATCTTTTATAAGAAAAAGGTTGGTCATAATCAACAGTGGGTACCAAAAGTCAAATCAGCAGTTTCCACTGCTCAGCCAAAAATTCCCACTGCCAGTATAATGACCAAGAACAGGGGTAACATGGGGAATGCTGTGAAGGCCTCAGCACGTTGGGAATGGAAACCAAAGGGAAATACTTCCACAACCAATCCCAATGGTGTATCAATGACCTTTGATAGATTTAACTATATTAATACACGAGGCAGATCCAAGTCAATCATGGCTTGGGTCTCCAAAAGAAACTAACTCATTTATTTTATGTGCATGAACATCCAAAGACCAAAAGAACAGATCAAGGCTATACAGACAGTGGATGTTCAAGGCACATGACTGGCAACAAGTCCTATCTCTCAAATTTTGAACCTTATGATGGACAATTTGTCAGCTTTGGAGGTGGAGTTGGTGGAAAAGTTTCTGGTAAAGGTATTATCAGGACTGGTAACTTGGATTTTGAACCTGTGTACTATGTAAAAGAGCTTAAGTACAATCTCTTTAGTGTGTCACAGATTTGTGACAAGAAAAACAAAGTTCTTTTTACTGATGATGTGTGTTATGTCCTTTCTAAGGATTATAAGTTGCCTGATGAAAGTCAGATTCTACTTAAAATTCCTATAAAAAAATTGAAGCCATTAGGATTTTCCTAGCGTGAGTAGCAAGAATTGAAGCCATTAGGCTTTTCCTAGCCTATGCATCCTTTATGGATTCACAGTCTATCAACTGGATGTAAAAAGTGCTTTTCTATATGGGCAAATTGATGAGGAGGTGTATGTTTCACAACCTCCAGGCTTTGAAGACCCTGACCATCCAGACAAAGTGTACAGGGTAGTTAAAGTTTTGTATGGCTTGCATCAGGCACCAAGAAAATGGTATGAGACCTTAGCTACTTATCTTTTAGATAATGGGTTTCATAGAGGAAGAATTGATCAGACTTTGTTCATCAAGAAAGACAAGAATGATATCTTGCTAGTACAAGTATATGTTGATGATATCATTTTTGGTTCTACAAAGCCAGAGATGTGCAAAGATTTTGAGAAACTCATGAAAGATGAGTTCAAGATGAGTTCTATGGGTGAACTCACATTCTTTTTAGGACTTCAAGTACAACAAAGGCCAGATGGTATCTTCATCAATCAAGACAAATATGTGGCTGAGATACTAAGGAAGTTCAAATTCACAGATGCTAAGTCATCTAGCACACCTGCAGACAAGACTACACATATGCTTTTGAAGGAAAACAGTGGAGAAGCAGTTGATGTACATATGTACAGATCTATGATTGGATCCTTGATGTACCTTACTTCATCAAGACCAGACATCATGTTTGCAGTATGTGCTTGTGCAAGGTTTCAGGTCACTCCCAAAGAATCACACTTGACTGCTGTGAAGAAGATTTTCAAATATCTTAAAGCATATCCTCATTTGGGATTATGGTATCCTAAGGAATCTCCTATGGAGTTGGTTACATACTCAGATAGTGATTATGCTGGAGCTAGTTTGGATAGAAAATCTACAACAGGTGGATGCCAATTTCTTGGATGTAGATTGGTGTCATGGTAGTGCAAGAAGCAAACAATGGTGGCAACTTCATCAACAGAGGCAGTGTATGTAGCTGCTGCAAGTTGCTGTGCTCAAGTTCTATGGCTTCAAAACCAATTATTGGACTATGGGTACAATTTTATGAATACCATCATTTATATTGACAATAGCAGTACCATATGCATAATTAAAAATCCAGTTCAACACACAAAGACTAAACATATTGAAATTAAACATCACTTTATAAGAGATTGTTATGAGAAAAAGCTAATTCAAGTTGTCAAAATACATATTGATGATAACTATGCTGATTTATTAACAAAAGGACTTGATGTGGGAAGGTTTCAGTACTTGGTAACAGGTATTGGAATGCTTAATCCATAAAATTTTGATGTCTAATGGTCTTTAGTGTTGAGGGGAGGTTTTTGGTACTGAAAATTGTTGTATATGTTTGTATATGCTTGTATATTGTTTGTCCACTAACTTTTATGCAGCGGATAAAGATAACAGTGGAAATTCAATTGCAAACAGTGGAAAGTTTAACTCTCACAGTGGAAAAGAAAAACAGTGAAACTTCATTAATTCATTCAATCATACATAAGGTTCAAAAGAGAGAAAAACTACATCAAAATAGAGAAAAACTACATCAACCAACAAAACATAAACCTACACCATCTACGTCATAGGTTTCTTGCCCTTTCCTTTGTAGTTGTGCTTGGCCTTCTGAGCATTTTTCCTTTTGTTCTCTATGGCTGACCACATCTTTGGACTAGCAAGTCCAAGTACTTGTTTGGGAGGCTTTGGGAGTCTTGCAGGCTTATCTGGAACTGGTATCTTCTTCATGTTTGATAGTGCTGATTCTAGAGCCTGTGACAGAGCCTCTGGTAACTCCTTTGAGAGGGTGTATGTCTCATCATCAGAGGAGCTGGAGTAAAAGACAAGTGATGGTGGAGTAGGCAAATCATCAGATGATATAGGTGTTTCAACTTTCTTCTTGGGCTTCTTGGATGAAGAGCTTGAGGCACATGGTGTGATAACGCTCAAAGTTAACATGTTTTTAGTCGCGTTATTGTTTGTTTTACGCATGGAAATTGGTCATATTTGTATATATTTGTTACTTAATCGTGGAAAAGTGTTTATTCATGCAAATATAGCCAAAGACAGGTAAAAGTGATGAAAAGATGAAGAAATGAAGTGATCATGCACATTTGGAGAGCTTCGAGAAGATCAAGAAAGAAAGAAACTACGCATGGACGAAAGGATTTGATAAAAACAAGATTTCTACACATATTTATCAAGAAAATATCAAGTTCTAATGAATAAAGTCAAGCCACGAAGAAAGACAACGCATGCAATGTAAAACGACGAAGAAAATGCAAAGAAACCTTTCCAGGCAGTATCCAACCGATCGGATGCAACCCACATCCGATCCGGTTGGAATACACCCAAAATACTACCATCCGATCGGATGGAGAGAAACCGATCGGATGGATGAAGCTGCAGTTACATGTTTTGCATTTATTGGCGAATTTACTCCCCATAATCATGTGTGGCTGATCATTTCTGCTTAATAACTCAGAGGGGACGTTTTTACTTGAAGCATAAGTGTTATTATGCTATATAATGACAACTAGAGGTCTAGATTATATGTACCATCCAATATCTAGTATAGTATTACACCAAGTGCTTACTAGACCATCTTATATTGCCTGAAAGTTTACTAAGTGTGGTGAAAACGTCCAGAAAGTGTTGAGTTAGAGTCTCAAGCCTTGGTTCGAGTTTGGAGTTGTTTACTTACGTTAGTAAACAATTGGAGGAGTGTGGTTGCTAAAGTTCCACAAGTTTAATCATTGTAATTCTCAAGCTAGGTACACCTTGATACTTATAATGAACAATTGTTACTTTGAGTTTAATGAAAGTTTTCTTATTTACTTGTGTTTTAATATGATTGTTATGGAGTAATTTGTGATATACTTGTGTGTATGATGTGATTGGTTATGGAGTATTCTTTTCATTGAAAAGGTGATGCATGAAAACATATCTATTTTATGAGTTTGTTGGAATAACATCTAATCTTGCTTAATTTGTTGGTAAAAACATTCTTTGGAAAAATAGGTCCGAAAGGAGTTTCAACTTGTTTTTATTCCAAAACATTAGTGCACGAATTAGTATGGGATATGATGCTTGACACCCATCTTATTTACTTATTAAAATGGATTTGAGAAGATTTCATCACGAAAAAAGGACCGAAAGGATTCGTAGGAATTCATAAGAAAAGAATTGATTTTCAAAACAACAATGTGTTAATAGAATTGTCATACTAATTTGATAAGGCCGAAAGGAGTCAATTAGGTGATTGAATTCTTAGTGGTAGTTAAACATGACATACATCATAGATTGAATAACTACTCATCTTTAGTTGTGCATCATAACAAGTTTACACCAAACTTTATACTTAAATTTCCATGATACTCCTAATTACCAATCAAGGAATTACACACAAGTATATGCTTAGTTCTTATTGAGTTTCTTTTAAATTGAGATTTCTACAAATAAGGATTGACAACCCTTATTTTACAAATGTTTTTCTTATTACTTTAATCACCAAATCCCTTGGGACAACCTCGACTTACCCACCTTTACTATTCCGGACGAGTATACTTGCTCGTATGTGTTAGATAGTTAATCGGATAAATCGTGTTTATAAATTTTAAAACTTGTACACATAATCGACACATCATGGTGGAAAGTAGTTAGCCCAACCTGATTCCTCTGACTCTGAGGAAGATGAATCAGAAGAGATGTTAACAATGTTTGGGTTATTGCTCATGGTGATTTGAAGCTTTGTTGATGTTTTGGAAGGTGTTTAGTGATGATAATTGGTGATTTGAGCCCCTTTTATAAGCAAAGTCAACCCTAAGGGATAATTAAGAGAAAAAATAACTCTTACCTGTTTTGGTAGGTTTGAGGAGTAAATATGGATATTATTTATTATATCGGGTTGACCATAAGAAGATATTTTTGTGAATAGTGGCTTGGTTAAAAGTAATTTTTTGGGTTAATCTCTTTGGTCTGCATATACTTTGCTTTATTCTAACATATGCAGGTACATTACTAAAATTTTGCTGGGAGTTGATCATAAAAGCTGTGCAACTGAGACACACAACAAATGGTTATTGATTAACCATGTCTAATCCACATAAGAATCAACTAGTCCAGAGCAAACGGCTACTGGTAAAGACTTAACAAATCCGTTTATGGTTGATAGTTTACCAAAAACTATATGGTCATCAACTCACCATATCCTAAGTGATTAAGAGTTGGCTAGTCCATAGCAAACGACTCATGGTAAAGACATATCAAATCCGTTGATAGATGGTAGTTTGCTAAAAACTATAATCAGAGCAGTTTACTTTACACATGTTTTATTTTACCACTTCTCTTCGAAATTTTGTGAAAAGTTCCCACTGCTAGTTCACAGTTACCACTGCCAGTGTAATTTTTACCACTCTCGAACTAGCCGTTACAACTGTTGTGTCAGTAAATAAATTTTTAACTAGCCATTGAGAATAACCGTTTTTCCGTACTTATAGGGTTAAAATTTTGAGAATTATCTACTTACACATTTAAATTTATTCTTTTCTTAAAGATAAATCCTTACTATAGATAATTTCTCTGGCGTATTAATTCTCAAACCCTAACAGTATAAATCTTTTAATCTCAATTGGCTTGTTTTACATTCAATTCATACTCACACAATCATTCTTTTCTCAAAATACACTATGGCAGCATTAAACTTTGCAGATGAGCACAACCAAGTGGCCTACTTGCAGAAGTCGAATGATAAGAGTGGCCCTGTTTTTCATCAGATTGTGAATTTTGTCAATGCCACCCATATAAGGTATGCTTAAACTTTAAATCCCACAATCTATGTCTCTCACATCAAGCAGTTTTGGCACTCTGCAGAGGCCATCACTATTGAAGATGGAGACACACATGAAACTGTGGATGCTCTTAGAGCCACAGTGGATGAGGTAACTATTGATGTTACTGAATCATCTTTGAGGAGAATTCTTCAATTGGATGATTTAGGTGGTATCATCACATTATATTCTTAAACATATCCATTCTATGGGGTATGATACATCTGATAAAAAGGTTACTTTGAAAAAGGGATGTTTATGCCCCCAATGGAGGTTTTTCATACATACTCTTTTACATTGTCTAAGTCCTAAGAAAACATCTTATGAACAATTCAGTTCAACCATGGCTTACCCTTTGGTTTGTTTAGCCACAGATAGGACTTTTAACTTTTCAAAGTTTATTTTTAACAGTATGAAAGGCAATGTAAAGAGTTCATATAAATTTTTGATGTATCCAAGGTTTGTGCAAGCAGTGCTAAATGAATTTCCACTGCAACCCCACAAAAGAGTTTACAAAACCCCTTGTCTTAAGCCAAAAGTTTTTCAAAATATGGAAAAGGTTTCAGAGGGATGGAATGGGGAATTTAAACAACTTTTTCCACAAATGCTTGCTAAGATTGCACAGGTACAGGGTGAAGGTGCAGCAATCCCAGCTGTCCTCCAAAACACACCCACTATTACAGTTCCAACTATCCATTACACCCCACCAGTTACTCACACATATGAGAGGAGACATAAACAGCCAACTCCTCCCATTACAACATTGCATGTCCCTGAACCTTTTGGTCTGGGAACAAGCAGTGGTGGTTTCAGGCTTCAACCTAGTCCAACTAGGGAAGAGACTGAACCAATGCCCCATGATTCACCTCTCCCAGCAGGTCACACAGCTGGAAGTGATGTGGGCAGTGGGCAACAAATTGAATTGATGGAACTTTGTACCACTTTAGCAAAACAGGTTGAATCCTTGGAGAAAGATCTGGCACAGACTAAGAAGCAACATGCCAAAGATCTTAAGAGTATGCAAGCTGAGATTCAGACATTGAAGGAAGAAGTACAGGGGTTGAAGAAGAAAAGAACTGCAAATATTGTGCTCTCATCCCTATCCTCACCTCATGATGGTGATTCAGAAGAATTCAGTGAAGATTTGGGTAATTCTCCCAAACAGGGGAGGAAAACAGATGCTGAAACTAAAGGGAGGAGAATTGATTTTGAAGATGATGATGATTTTGATTTTGATTTTGGCATCTCAGACTTGAGATTTGATGATCAGATGGTTCCCACTGCTGGTCAGACTATTTCCACTACAAAAGAAGAAATTGAGAGAATAAGGAAGGAAAAAGGAAAAGCTCATATGGCTGCTGAAGAAACTGAGCAATCAAGAAAGATTTCAGCAAGAGAACAAGCTTAGATAGATTATGATGCTGAAGTTGCAAGGAAGATGACAGAAGATGAAACTGCAAGCAAGAAAAGACAAGATGAACTAGATATTGCAAGTTTCATGGAGGCTCAGAGATTAAACAATGCTGAATTGGAAGTTGCTCTAATTTCTACTGTTCCACCTACAGTCTTCAAAGAAAACACTGCAGAGTATTCATATGTGCCAACTGAAGAAGAAATTCAGTTTATGATTGATAATGATCCTGTTATTAAGAAGAAAGCTATTGAGCTTGTTGCAGATTTGAGTTTAACTGAAGACCAAAGATCAGCTCAAATAGAAGATTTCATTGTAATGAAGAATGAACAAGCACTTCAAGAGGCAATAGGTAAAGTTAGAAAAGGTCAGAAGAAGACAAGACAACCATCCAAGGCACAGGTTATTGCACAGATGAAGACATATTGTTGTCATGTTGGTGGATGGAAAATGTCACAGTTCAAAGGGAAGTCACATGATGAGATTGAAGGTATTTAATACAGAATCTACAGGCATGATAAAGATTTTGTCCCAATGAACTCTGAAGAAGAAGAAAGAAGATTCCCTAAGTTTAAAAGAAAAGGTACAACCACTGAATCTAAAACTACCAAGAAGACAAGATTTGCTCAAGAACAAGAATTTCAATCTAAGAAGTTGACTGAAGAACAACTTGCTTCCATGGTAATGATTGATACTGATATCCTTTTCATGGAACCACTGCAAGCAAAACACCAAGTAGCAGATTGGGAGATTCATGAAGATGATTTTGGAGAAGCTTGGAAAATAGTCAGAATTGGTGGTGAGACAGAGGTGTACAGAGACTTTGAAGATCTTGTAAGATCTTGTAACAGAGCTGACTTGGACATCTTGTGGAGTTTGGTACAGGCTAAGTTCAAAGATGCAGAGCCTGAAAGTGTCAAAGCAATGGAGTTATGGGTACACTTCAAAAGATTATATGTACCTGATCCAAGTGAAAGATTTTGAATTTAAGGCTTATGATCAGAGAACAATCTGGAAGTTTTATGAATCTAGCAGTATTCACCATATTTCAACACAAGAAGGAGTGGATGTTTTTATGTTAGCTGAAAGAAATTATCCTCTTAGAGCTGGAATTTTGAGTGTTCTACTTACTACTCAGCTCAGATGTGAAGAAAGAACTGAAGTGGTGAATAATTTGCTCCAAAGAATCCATGATCAGTGTAAAAGGGAACTGGCTTCATCAAGAAGAAAATGAAGTGTTTGGAAGAATTCCCCCTATCCTCATAGATGTTGATTATTGATTTGCAGAGAAATCATAAGTTTAGGGGAGGATTGTTGGGAATAATGCTAACAGTTACCACTGTTAAGCTTGTGGAAGACACTGCTGAAGAATGCACTAGCAGTGGAAACACATTACCACTGCTAGTACATATTGTTACCACTGCTGATATGATAACTGTTATGTATTCGTGTATAGATAAGTATAGAATAGATCTTGTGTATATTCTATTTATTTAGCTTTATACTTATCTTGTAAAGGACTCCTTGTGATATAAAAGGAGGTCCTAGGTTAAAGTTCTAGGTACGTATCAATTGTGAAAGCTTCAAGGTGTAACCCTAGTGATATTCAGATCACTCGTATTATTATTAATAATATTGAAGCTGCAAAGGTTGATATACAACTGTGTTCATTACTTACTATTGTTCTTACTCACAACAAATCAAATAAACAATCTTCTAAGTATTAACAAGCAAATTCCGCGTGCTTGTTAGTATTACTCAAAGTATCACTCTAACACAAGGCGTGTGTTTAGATCCATCATTTTGTTACTTAATCCTATAAAAGTATGTATGCTAGTTAAATATAGCCAAGTACATGAAAAGAAGAATATTTGTCAAAGAATTGAAAATTTTATGCACATATGAAGATTCCCGAAACAAGAGCAACATTGGAAACTGTTCAAGAACAAGATGATTCATTAACATCAATGTTTCCAAGCCTTAATATCAAGAAAATATCGAGTTATATTGAAGAATAAAGTCCCACGATCGAAGAACAAGCAAGTAAAGAGCTTTAACGAGAAAAAGATCAAATTGTGTGTACTGAAGGCATTCAGCCAATCGGCTAGAGCCCGCAGCTGAATCGGCTGGGAAGAAGGAACAAGAGCAGCCGATTCGCTGGATTCAATACCGATCGGCTAGGACTCTACTATCAGTTAGAAAGTCGCATTTAATGATTGGTTTAGTCCCCAAAATCATGATGGGCGATCATTTCCTGCCCATTTACTGATCTTAGGTCATTTTTCTTGAGAAATAAATGTTCTCTTAACTATATAATGGATCCTAGGCTTGGTAACTAAGTGTGACAAACCACTTGAGTAATATCTTACTTCAAAAGTTATAATTCCACTTTTATTATCTCCCAAAAGGCTAAGTTAACCTGTAAAAGTTCTAGTGAAGTGGTGAGTGAATTTCAAGTGTTTGGTTTCGGTTTTGGAGTTATTTTCGGGTAATATTAGATGGTTGGAGGCATGTGGTTTCTATAGTTCCACAATTTTAGTTCTTGTAATCAAAGGATAGGTATATCTTGTATTCTCTTTACAATGAACTACTGTTTTTATGTTTATGATAATGAATTTGTTTATTACTTGTGTTTTGAAATGAATTGTGATATTGAGTGATTTTTGGTATACTGATAACACTCAAAGTTAACATGTTTTTAGAAGCGTTAATAGTGTTTTTATGCATGTTATTTGGTTACTTTTATATGCTTTTGCAACTAAATCGTATCAAAGTATGTTTTTGTAGCATATGTAGCCAAGTGTAGGAAAAATGAGGAAAAAGTGAAGAAAATGGAG
>LBNU01024480.1:194764-245398 GCA_014162995.1 Artemisia annua | reverse complement strand
ATGAGAATTAATTCTGTGAGACTATCCCATAATCCATTAGATGAACTTATACTCTTTGGCTTACATATCTGCCAACCAAGTCAAACTAGATGGCATCAATAGTATTTTAGCCTAATGCATACTTTATATTATAAGTCTTTGACCAAGTCAATGACTTCATGTGCATGTTTTGACTAGAAAACATAAACATTAAATATTTTATTATACGTCGTAAGTGTAACTGTCTTAACAAGAAGACATAACTAGTTAACGTCTTTACTTTACGTTATAAGTCTTTCAACAATTAAAGGAATTGATGTTTGTGTCTTTACAAGAGACCTAAACATATTCAACTAAAGTAATTATGAGTACCGTCTCAATGGCCTCAATAGTAATTTCAAGTTAATTTCATACTTCATGATTATGAATTTACAAGAAGACATAATCATATTTACTAAACAATTCAGCGAATATGTTGAAGTAGCTTTTCATGTTATCTTGACATTTTTTCTAATTAGGGCAACATACATTTTATGTGTATAAGTCCTAGTAGAACCTTAGTTTTCTTACCTTGCAGTCAAGAAAAACCGTTAGTCATATTGTTATATGTTGTACCTTGCACACAATTAAGATTTCTCCCACTTGTGCATGGCACAACATCATGCAAGTAAATATGACAGTGTCACAGATAACATATGATTTTAGTCAAAAACAAAGTATAGATGTGTAGAACCTATATTGCTTTTATAATGAATCATGCATAACAATTTTATTGATAACATTTCAGGAAGCAACATCTGTAACGAGACAAGTTATCTTATAAAATTTATGCAATGGTTCTCATAAAAACTATGATGCTTAACATGCGGAAAGTAATGTATTATTTCAAGACAATCTAGAAATAAGATGGGCAACTTGTAAGTTAATAGAGCTTACAGCTCCCACTGGATTAGAGAACATTACATGTGTTTCGTCACCAGTAATACGATCACATAGCTCCCACTGGATTAGACAACCTTATAAGTGTTACATCACCAGTGGAGAGTGAGTGACGATTGGATACTTTCCTTCTTTTTTTGAATATCTACACATTATTGCTAATGTGAGTCACTTTGACTAGTAAACGTGTACTTAGGTATTCAAGGAAGTGCATCAAGTTCTAACATATAGATGATGGGCTAGCCATCATTTTTAGCTTGAAAAATAGGCATGCATTTCCTCCATGTTTATTGGGTTAAGACACATTGCTAGGTAATCATGTTAGTAATTGCCTTTACCACTTTGCGGTGTATTGATATTTCCATTTTCTAATTATTTAAACTCATTTTAGTTTGGTAGCTATAGAAAACGTGTTCTCTAGTTATCCAAATATCTTATATTTCTTCAAGGTTTCAAAACCAGAACTAGGGTTATAAAACTAACTTGAAAGAATAAGATGTGCTAACACACTTAACCGTTTTGTCTTTTACAAGACATCACGATTTCCAGAGTATGTATGCTTTGAGTTTGATTAGAATTAGGACAATTCAAATATTCCTATTATAGCTTTTCCTCATAAAGAAAAAGGATAGGAACAAGTCTCTTTCTTACAAGGGAAGGAAGACTTAGTTTGATCCTTTTAACAAGAAAAGAACAAACTCTTGTTTACGGTTTGAGTTGCATTAATTCATTAATTGAATTTACAAAGTTCATTATTTAGTATTTTCGATAATTATCCTTTTATAAATTAATTACCCCATGTTTACAATTAATTTACGAAAAGGCTAAGATCCACATTGTGCTTCTACTATCACATCAGTTGATCTGCTAGCAATAGTAGATTCAATTGGTAGGCGACGATTACCAATTGTATTACATGTACAACTCTTAGATCCTTATGGGACTCATGGCATCTAGTGTCAAACAACTAGTGTCATGTAGGCATGTTTAGTCCCATCCTTGCCTCGGGTCAAGGTCTCACCGCTTAACTCGATTAAGTCATCCAATTTGAGAACGTGCGAGAATATCTATCTAGGTCCCATGCATAGAGAATAGTCACCTTGGGTTACAATTCAACCTAGGTCCCACGCATAGGCAAAAAGTAATTGCAAGTGTTCTCAAAATTGGACGGCATGACTTAAATTTTGACGGGTAAAAGTTTTGATGTGTATCAAAAAGGGTGTACGAAGAAGCATGCATTCATTCTTCGTAGCACAAGTTAGAAACTTTTCTTAACATAATTCTAATCATTGTTTTAATTTATGTGTGTCGAGTTGTCCATTTTCATGATTAATATACATCCTAAGTGGATAATAAAGTTTGGACAATACATAAATAAAATAACATACATAACAAGTTTAAGTGTTATTTAAAAACAATGATTTTAAGTTTCAAAACCTTAGTAAACTAAATCAAAAGACTTAGTTTGAAATGGTTTGTGTTTCATGTTAATGTTTTTAGAAAACAATTTTCAATTTCCATATTATCACATGATATAGAAGAAGCAAAACATAAACACACAACCACAATATGCAAAGCCTCAACCAATGAATAAAACCTATGCTTGGTCTCGTGAGCCATCACGAGAACCAAAAGTCAACTAGGGACCAACCACACAACCACACGGAGGACTCCCACTTGGTCCAAGACAATCAAGAGCAAGTGGGAGGCCCATAATGCACATGAAAAGTAGTTGTTGTCCTTCCAGAATTTCTGTGTTCGGAGGCCCAATAGACATAGAAGGAGGCTTCCCCGGGCTTAGCTCAAAACTAGCAAGTTGTAGGCCCATGTCTTGTGCACCTGCACAAAAAATTTTAGCCTCTAACTCCTTACCAATCACCGGGAAAAGCAAAAATACTGCAGCTTGTTCCAGCAGCTATTTACAGCAAAAATGTCTTTAACTCTTTCGCCTTTGGCCACCAAGCAACGAATACATGAAATTGAAAGTAAAATACAACTAATCTACTTTCTAACTACTGTAAAAGTGCCCAAACAATGGCTACAACCAAAAAGAATATCATTACATAAGTGCCGAAACAATGGCAAAAACCCCAAAACACGAAATTAAACAACATTCACAACAATCTAAGGCACAAGTGGTCTAGGTTTTCATCGGCTTTGCATACACACATAATAATACAATAATATTATGATTAAAACAAGGTGTTGGCTAATTTCATGGACAAACATGCATGTATTTACCATGGATGCAAAAATAATTAACAAGAATTAAAGATTTAGCCAACGAAACGAAGAAATTAATTAACAATAATTAAAACCTCGATTGGTACACGTGTGAATTGGCCTTAGGTTCATAACCCGCTGATATTAGGACATTCTTAATATCATTTTGCCACAGAAAATGAAGCCTTAGGAGCTGATTTGAAATTGTTTCATAAATCGATCAAAAACACGCGTTTTAGGTCATTTTACACGTACCGGACAAGTATACCAATCAACATATGCATAACAAATGGCCATGGGACCAAAAACTGCAGATCATAAGACCCCTAAAGGGTGGTCTCATATACAAAAAATTAGCCCCGGGGGCTGATTTAAAAACACCCTTTGATTCCATCTAAAAAACACGTTTTTAGCAATTTTTACGCATACAAGATGATCATATGACATCATATGATGGCTTGTGATACCACTATAGTTGATGTTGAAAATATAAACATAAAAGAAACATATAAACGCAGTGGATAACATCACCATACAAGGATCCATATAGCCATATGATCAATCAAATAATAAACAACATAGTTATACCTTTGTAGCGTGCACCGGGAGTCACCAACAAAGTCATCACCAATATCACCACCCACGAATAGATCAAGAAACCAAGTGATCAATAAGGTTGATCAATTCTATGATAGAAACACAATACATGTCACCGATCACCAATTGATGCTAGTCTTGACCTCGTAACCTTGATCCTTGCAACAACCTACAATAGATTAAGCAAAGAAAAGATCAAAAACACAAACCCTAGAAGAGGGTGTGTTTGTGCCATGAGTTTCAAGAGGAGAGAAAAAGGGAAACGGTTTTTCGGTAACTCTATATGTGATAAGTGATAAATCAAAGACTAAAACAACTTTGATCTTATCATTATCAGGTTACACTTAGCCCCTCCAAAAGCTTCTCATGCCCCTTTTACCCTCCATATGGCCGGCCATGATAAGGGCCCACAATGGGCTTGCTCATTGTTGGCCCGGTCCTAAAACACTAAGTCTAACTTCGTGTTTAATGGCCCGTTATTAATCCCGAGTTACGTAGTCGTTTATATATTGTAAATACGATAAATACAATCTATAAAATGGTGTCTCTGTGTATAAGTGTGTGACCCCATAGGCTCACATATGTCTAGCCATATAATTATTTATTATGACATGAGCATACTCCAACAGTTATTTATTCTAGGTGACATTGTTTGTGGGTATTAGTCTAATTTTTTTGCTTTTCGTTAGTTTTTAATGTATTATGTCATTAAAAAAGAAATGGTACGAGACGCCGTAACTGGAAGGGTAATAATTAGGCTATCCAAATGTGTTAAAATGTTCCCTCCCCTGTATGCGAAAGGCCGGTTTAAACAATTCCAACATCGAATCTATTAGTTGGATCCATAATAAATTATAAAATAATGGTTCCTTAACGTAAAAGAACGAACGTGTTTAGTCAAAAACAACACACTAGCTATGTTAAACATACATTAATACATATACTTATTTATTGGTAGAAAACGCAATAGGGATCGAGTTCCATTTTTTGATATATTTATTCATAAATCTTTTTTTAAACTTTATTAAAATATAGAAAATTATAGGGTAAAATGCAAAAATGGTCCCTAAACTTCCACGAAATCGCAGAAATGGGACCGAGACAAAAAGTAGCGCAAAAAAACCACTAACGTTACGTAAAAGTTCAAAAAAGCCACCGAGAGCCTTTTTCCGTTAGTTTTCTCGTTAAGTGCCTAGTCATCGATGGTAGTATTGTCTTTTTACTGTTCATATTTAATCAATACTACCATCACTCTCTCTACCACCACACAACCAACACCACCACCCTCTACCGCCGCCGCCGCCGCCACCACCACCCTTTTCCGGTGATTAAACTCAGATTCCGGTGATTAAACCCAGATTCCGGTGACTTTTTTTTTTAATCTTTGTAATTATACTTTTTTTAATGGGATAATTGTTTGAAAATGTAACGAACTTGCCACGTTTTACAATGTTGTGTTTGTTGCTTTTAATTTTACTAAATAGTGCGAATAATTGCCTAATCAGTCTATTGTGTGCATTATTTAGTAAAATATACACAACATTGTAAAACGTGGCAAGTTCGTTACATTTTCAAACAATTATTCCCTTTATTATATTAGAATAACACAAAGGAAATAATTGTTTGAAAATGTAACGAACTTGCCACGTTTTACAATGTTGTGTATGTTGCTTTATATTTTACACACAATAGACTGATTAGTCAATTATTCGCATTATTTAGTAAAATTAAAAGCAACATACACAACATTGTAAAACGTGACAAGTTCGTTACATTTTGAAACAATTATCCCTTTTTTAATATATCAAATTGAGCGTGCGTAGGAAATTTCAAGATCATATAGTTATTTATATGTCGTTCCCAACAAATCACATTAGAGTGGATGACTAAACATGTTAACTAGTCACATTTTTTTTATCAAATGTTGTTCCCAACAAATCACAAAAAATGATATTCAATATTGAACCTTCAAAACCATCTACAGGTTAACAGGTCTCTATCTCATCCTTCAATAATGAAACTACTATCTCCTTCATCCTTATCATTACAGTAGCAACACAAACATAATCTCAAACCCACTGATATCTTTCTTGCTCCATCTTATCAAAGTCAAAAGCTACTTGTATATCAGTAAAGTATCATTTTAAAATTAAAAGCATATATAAATCCGATGGCTAGAAACGACGACAAAGGTGGGCTGAGGTGGTGTCTAGATCTTGGTTGTGGTGGTAGCGGGTGTGGGTGTCGATAAGGTGGGAGTATTGGAGGATCTTGGACGGATCTTGATAGTGGTAGTAGCGGGTGTGGAGTGGCCGGATCTTGGTTCGATTGTTTGATCGAAGTCGTGATATCTTACCCACCTACCACAACCCGTTAGCTTGTTAATACAACATCTATAATCTCGATATCAAGTCAAAGGGATAAAAACAACAGCACGAGTCATAGCAACTCCACGATTCCAGATTGGCATAGTGGTTATAGTTTTGATACCTTATCGCCGGTTAATCAAACTAATTCCCATGAGTATACACCATTGTGGTCATATGGATCTGTCACTGATGATAAAAGGTTGAATACACACGTGGCCCAGAATATATTCACTGATAGCGAGTCTATTAAGCAGTTCAATAAAGGGATGGAGGAAGCTAATAAATTCTTACCTACGAGTAAACCTCTGGTTATAGATTTGGGTAAATACGACTTGCCTCAAGATTCAAGATATGATCCTCCAGAGGTTGTAGTGAAGGTTGAGAAAACTACACCATCCAATGGGCTAAAGGGAAGGAAGCATTATCAGTCAGAGGACCGTGATTACGAGGAAGAAAGAAGTAGCAAGCAGTCTGCTGTTTATGTGGAAGAGGATGAATTGTCTGAGATGTTTGATAGAGCACTTCTTGGTCCTTATGCTACTGGTGGACCCGTATCGTGCTGTAATGAGATGCCAATTCCCACATATACCAAATCACTGCAGAACCCATTGTTCTTCAAATCTGTTAACCTTCGAACTGTCCCGATTATGTATCGGGCTCAACGGGAAGATATTATATCAAGTCGAGGGGAAGATATTAAATCAATCTGGCGGTGGTTTTCTATGCCATGAGTTAATGTGAACAAATTGATCAGTTTTGGATTTATTTCTATTTGATATAATTATAGTTGGAAATAAGCTGTTATAGAAGAAAAACGTGACATTATTCCGGTCACCGGAATCTAGGTTTTGTCACCGGAGAAGACAAAGATGAAGGGTAAAGGTGGTTGTGTGGTTGTGGTGGTAGAGGGTGATGGTGGTGTTGGTTGTGTGGTGGTAGAGGGTGGTGGTGGAGCAATAGTGTTATGACACGTGGACATGTTAATCCTTAAAGCAATGAAATGACTATAATACCTCCAGTGATGTGGCACTTAACGAGAAAACTAACGGAAAAGGGCTCTCGGTGGCTTTTTTGCACTTTTACGTAACGTTAGTGGTTTTTTTGCGCTACTTTTTGTGTCGGTCCCATTTCTGCGATTTCGTGGAAGTTTAGAGACCATTTTTGCATTTTATCCAAAATTATATAAAGACGTGTGCCATGCTAAATAGGCAAATTTTTGCAATGGTCATAACTCATATATACTTGTGCAAGTTTTGTTATCTGGTAAGTGTCGTCATGTTTTTCCATCTTTGGTGGATATTTTGTAAGCGTGCAACTGATTCAGTCTGTCTGAATATAACATATATAACTAACTATTGTCATCATTGTCAGGGACGGAACCAGGAGACAAAACGACCAGGTGCACTTAGAATAAACTAAACAATACTACAAACACAAGTTTTAGGGACCGGGTGCATTTAAGAAAAATCGAGGTTTTTTAACAAAATTAATACTATGCAAAAAAAATCCATGGGTGTCCTGGGACCCCCCGGGATACCCCTGGTTCCGTCACTGATCATTGTAATGTTAACTTTGAGAAGAAATGTATGAACTAATAAGTAATTAGCTGATAAAGCATTGTTGAATAATTTTGGAAAGTTTTTGATTTTTTGTTGCGATGAGTAGTGTTTATTTAACCCAATGATGATAATGGATCCATTTGTAAGTCAAGGATTCACTAGGCTCATATATCTGAGTGGGCCAAAAAGTATAGTTATTTATATTTATCAAATTATTGGAGTCATATTGTATGGGCTTAGGCACTGGCCAAAAGTCCAGAACTAAATTGTGATGAGGGATTGAGGGATACAATTGAAGAAAGAAGTGTTCTATCGGTTCTGTTATAAGGTCATTCGGTTTATTTGCTTCGGTTAGTTGGGTTACATTTTCTAGGTAAAACATGAAAAAATAAAATTAGATATATCAAAAACATGCTGCTTGAGATTTACCAGTTGAGAAGTTACTTTTTCTACCACTGCACATGTCTTTTGTGTTAGTTTTTACAAATTAATGTGTGTATATATTAATATACAGAGTTCTTCGTATGTTTTATATATATTTTACTTTGAACAACTGGACTTTAGGCCCTATTTGTTCCGTTTTCACTTTACTATGTTCACTATTTAGTATAAAGTACTCAAAAGAATTGGTAGTTTGTATGTAGTATATATATAACTTTAAAGTGGCTATGATAACCTTTAAAAGAGCGAGCATTATTTGATTTGAATCTGTAAGGTGGTAAATCTCGTAGATTTGTTTATCAAAAGGAAAATGATTTTTCTTCCTACTTTTTGTTTCTGCATATCCTTCTACTCATGAGATTGAGGCAAAAGGTAAAAATCAATGAATCAAATTAAGGTCATCCATAATGCACCATGGCGGATGGGTTTAATATCATAAAAAGTGATGAGTTGGCATGTTAAATAATTCAACGTTCCATTGTTGATTTTCATGTAATTCGCACATTGAATAGTCAGTTGTTCAGTCTCATCTGAGTATTATACCTGACATATTGTACTTGCTGGGCGTCACCAGTATTATATCATGTATAATACTCATATGAGACTGAACAACCGACTTCACCACAAAAAATAATAGCACAAAAGTATCATTTTATCATATTATGTGCTGTGACACAATTTTTCTCGTACTTTTTAAAGTATTACATAATTACAACTCTTGATGTGTAAAGTTATTCAACATTGTAATAGTTGAATGCATTGTAAGTGTTTTATGTAAAAGTATTATTTGTTGCATGGAGGTGACATGACGATGTATTCAACTCAAAACCGTTTGATGCATTGGAGATGCCTTAAGAGAGACTAATAGACGATTAGTGTATTACACATATCACATGATTGTACTGATAGAAAGATAAATAAACACATTTAGTAGGAGGATATAGCATTTCTCTTATCAAAAAATTAGAAAAATGGTTACCAAAAATATTATAGTACAATTAAGATACCTGAAATGGTTTTAGCAAGCTGAGGACATCGGTAATTGTAAGTAGCCGTTGGAAAAAGTGTGGTAAAACGAAATGTGCAAAATTCAATCCCAATACAAGATCCGGTTTCTACTCTAACCACATTTCTTCCTGATTTTACTAGAAAACCACCCATTTTATTAAAATACCACAATAAAAATTTAGATACGCAGAACTTTATGACTTTTGTATGTAATAAACTATAGTTATGTTGATATAACAATTAATTTTTGTAGCTAAAACGAAATGCTTTTTTTTTTCCTTGTACTCAGTGCTTTAGGAATGAAAATACAGAGTATTATATTCGTTAACAAGTTATTTTACTTGCACGCAATCGTGTTTCATATTTAATGATGGACCTTCTCATTTTTTTTTTTACTTTCATAAGAATATCTCTACGATCCCGTTCTGAACTTCTTTGACTTTATTTTATTATCATTTCCGTAATTAATAAGTCGTTAACGGTAAACCAAAAAGGTTGTACAAAACTTAACGTGGATGTATCTTAAATTTTAGTTAACCGTGTTTATTTAATAAAAATAAATGTACTAAGATCTCTATAGAAGCATAATAACTTCATTATTTTTGTGTTAGATCACAAATGTGAACCGATTTATATGTTACCACATTCTTTCATAATTAAGTGATTAAATATATCACATAAAAAACTTAAAAAATATATATATTTGCATATATAACTATTCACAAAAGTAAGAAAATACTATAAAACCGAATGAGAACTTAAGTGAATATGGTCGTAGTTCTTCGAAAGGTGTAAATCGATGGGACACTCTGACCTCAAGCACCACCGAGGTGGTTTGTACCGTAATTGGCTTTCGCTGTAGCAAAACTAGGGTTGAGCAAAACCAACCGAATCTCAAAAACTGAGTAAAACCGACTGATACCGACTGTCTCGAAACCGAACCGAACATACTCAGTTTGGTTTTCCAGCATTTCGGTTTCGGGATGGATCAGTTCGAGTCGGTTCGGGCCGAAAACCGAGAAAACCGACTCGTCCCGAACCGAACCGAGTAAACCCGAGTAACTTCGGTTCGGGATTCGGTTTGGGTTTTTCAGTATTACGGTTTCGGGATGGATCGGTTTCGGCCCGATGCTCACTCCTAAGTAACATGTTTTCAGTTGAGTCCATGTGATCCTAACAAGACTTATATTTATTTAATTTGTTTGCACAATGTCGTTTGGATGAAAATTGACGTTAATTTACAAATAAGAAGTTTATGTTTGTACGGGACTTTGTTCGAGAGATTACTGCCCCATCCGATACTATATGGCACCGTTGTTTTTAGAGTCATATTCTTATGAGCATTGATACTTATGCATAATAAGGAGACTTAAAGTTAGACCTAATTCATTCATTTCATTATAAGTGTATTACTTTTATTCTCTCTCATCATTTTTCTATTCTTATATCTTACTAATATTTTTAAAAAGCAAACTGATCTTTTGGCAATCTCTATTGATATGGATCGAGACCAACATGAAAGAGATAGAACGTCAAATACCAGGATTATATAAGAACAAGGAACGCTTCATATCTACCGCTATACACTACATGTCTTACTACATTTGATTAATATCGCGGGGATATTTTTTCTATTCTACCAAATAACAAAGTAGGGTTGACTCCAAAAGCTTTTGGTATATGATACCATCTTTTCGTTGCGCCTAACAAAAGAAAAGGTGTTTGTAACACTAATGTCACTAGCACCATCACCTCTATCATCATATTCGCTAGCGACATTTAGCTGACAGTTCCCGCTCAAAACTCCTAAGAAAAATATAAATAACCTGGAAAGTATCTATTCGCAACAGTTTTACGCAAATACTATTGTCTATCACTCTATCATATAAAAAAAAGAGTTTGAAATGCTTTAAAAAAAAATTAATTANAGTTTGAAACACAATTTTTCCAAAATATGACAAAAAGTACATCAATAAAAATAACTTTGCAATATCTTTTAAACATGAAATTTACCTTTTGAAAAGGCCACCTTTTAAAAAGTACAATTAGTATGAATATTGCTAATAATTGCAATTAACAACGGTAGACTAAGAAACTTGATAAGTGTTTTATGAAGTTAACGTTTGTTTCCGGGGGTGGACATAGGAGAGTTTCCGGAAGTTAACGAGAAGTCGAGAACCCGATGGATGTTTGTCGTCAAGTATAAATTTTCGTTAAAAATCATGATTTTTGCAAAATGAATCTGGTCCTAAAATTTTGTGTCACATAAATACGTGTCTTTTAGTTAGTTTACTAATATATCAAAGAAAAAAAATTGTCTTATTAATTTATTTGCTAGTTTAATGAAATTGGCATTTATATTTTCTTTATGTTCATTTAAAAAAAACTGTCCACCCGGTAATAGGGGTGTAATCGAGTCAAGGCGAGCTCGAGCTTGATAAGGTTTGAGCTTGGCTTGAAATGTATAAGGTAGGCTTGAGCTTGGCTTGATAGCTTGACAAGCTTTAATCATCCAGGCTTGAGCTCGGCTCGTGTAAGGCTCGAGTAAGGCTCAAGCTCGGCTCGAAAAGCTTGAATTTACATATAGATTTGATAGTCGAACTCTTCAATAAATTCAAAAAAATACGCGATGAACTTGAGTGGAAAGAATTTATACAAAGCATTCAGGAGAATTAAAGTTTAAATGGTCATTCTACAAGTATTTAATTATTATACAAATATTTACGTTAGTTTTAAGTTGTTTATATAAATTTGTATACTAAAAATATATATATATTCTAGAAAGCTTGAAAAGCTCGATAAAAGCTCGAGCTCGAGCTATTAAAAGCTTGAGCTCGGCTTGTTATGTGTTTCGAGCTTGTTTATTAGGCTCGAGCTCGGGCTTGAGCTCGATAAAAGCTCGACTCAATTGAGTAAAGCTCAAGCTCGAGTTGCTTGATAAAAGTTTGATTTGATTGCACCCCTACTCGGTAACCTGTTAAACATAAAATTTATCAAAAGGCCACCTTTTAAAAAGTACAATTAAATTCAATATTGCTAATAATTGCAATTAACGGTAATCTAAGAAACTTGATAAGTACAATTAAATTCAATATTGCTAATAATTGCAATTAACGGTAATCTAAGAAATTTGATAAGTGCTTAATGAAGTTAACGTTTGTTTCATGATAGCATCTTCTTGTACTACTTCAAAAGACATAATAAATGAAAGGGAATTAACAGATAGGCCTAATAAACAGGCCTAAAAATAGACCTACCGCATTAATTACTTGTACATCGATAGATGTACAAGTAATTAATGCGGTAAATCTGTTTTTAAGTCTGTTTATTAGGCCCGTATATCATATCACTGAATGAAATAATTTCACCAACTTGTAAGAGGATGAGTACCATATAATCTATAACACCGATTGCATTAAATATTTATTCCTTAAATAGAGTATCAACCATGCACTAGAACAAATAATATTTTGGCTGCTTGCCTGATCACACTGCCACCTTTGCCTACTCACCACCATCAATAACCAGAGTGTCTAAGTGTAAGATTTCAGCAACATCACATTGGATTCACCCATAAATCACTCCCACAAATAACATATATATCCCTTACATTTATACAAAATAAAACCACTGTCAAAAAGCTTCCAACAACAACAATGGTGGCCATGCTTCTAAGTTTACTCATTACTTTTTTGTTGAAAAACATGCAAATGGTTCATGGTATTGTGACATATGATCATAAGTCATTGCTCATTAATGGTGAAAGAAAAATACTTATTTCTGGGTCCATACATTATCCTAGAAGTACCCCTGAAGTAAGTTATATTTACCCCTTTTATTTTTGCTTAAGTTATTGGTGTTTTTACTGTATTATGTTTTTATGTTGGTGTTTTTTTTGTTTGTTTGGTGTAGATGTGGGATGATCTTATAGTTAAAGCTAAACATGGAGGCCTAGATGTCATTGACACTTATGTGTTTTGGAATGTTCATGAGCCTTCACCCGGTATTGTAAGTTCGCTAAACATGTTTATTTTTAATTAAGGATGCTACGCATGCATTCGTCTTTGGATGCTATTATCTTATTGTTACGTTTTCAAGTCGTAGATAATCAATTTATAGTGTTTTATTTATAATAAAGAATGAAATGATATCAACTAATAAGTTATTGCTCAAATAATTAATTTCTAATAACTACATTAGTACTAGCTAAGTTTCTAATAACTAGTTTAGTACTAGCTAAAACTCTAAAAGTAAACGAAGAGGGATATGATCCATGTTGAGGCTACCCGGAAAGGTGAAGTTTTTTGGCTGAATATACACACCCTTACCGATACCGTTTCTGGATTTTTCCATGACCATGCTTTAGATGTTCGCCCAACGAGTTTCCAACCGAGTCTCTTGTGTGTCAATTGGGCTGCCTCACCGCTAGGACGCATTACTAGTACTAGGCCACCTTAGTATTAGCACGGACGAAACCAGAGCTAAAAGTAAATTGCTGTACAATTTTCATTTTAATGTATTACTCCGTATAAGGAAAAAATTAACAAAAAAGAACAATTTTTGGTTAAAATGCTTTAGTTTAGTGAAAACTAAGCTCGCTTTTCACCCATTGATAGACTAACTAAGCAGTAAATCGAAACACAATCCATTGGGACGGAGTGCATTTTAAAAAATTCACTGTTTTTTAGGAAAATTAGCACTACTAAGCAAAATTATATCTGGTCCCGTGGGACCGTGGAACCCCCTAGCTTCATCCCTGCCTACGCTACAAGTGATTTTGCTTATCTTATTATTTTAGAGTCCGCTTACATGTAAATCCTTACATAATCAAAATTTCAAAACACTCAAACATTCGAGATTATTATCTATTTATAACACATCAAACTCCAAATGCTATCTCATGCAACACATTATCTTACGAATGATAATCTGACTATACTATGTCAAATTTAGATTTGCAATGATAAACACCTAAAACTTGTGTTACAATTAATGTTATTTTTCTTGTTATTTCAGTATGATTTCAGTGGAAGATATGATCTTGTGAGGTTTGTGAAGACAGTGGCGAGGCATGGACTATATGTCAATTTACGAATAGGACCTTATGTTTGTGCGGAATGGAACTTCGGGTAAATTGAACTCTCACAATATTAAACTTTTCTTAGATCCAAGCTGTTCTTTTCTTGCTTACCACCTTTTGTTTTAGAGTTTTTTGATGCTTGACTTTTTACAGTTCTGAACTTTTTTTGACTTTGACTATTTCTATTTGGTTTAGGGGCTTTCCTGTATGGTTAAAGTATGTTTCTGGTATGAGCTTCAGAACAGATAATGAACCATTTAAGGTTTTCTATTCCTTTCATCTATTTTAATATACTATATAGGTACTGTTTGAAAGACTAATACAACCCTGAGTTTGTGACTTATTTGATGTCGTTGTAGGCTGCTATGCAAGGATTTACAACGAAAATAGTTGAGATGATGAAGGCAGAAAAATTGTTTGAATCACAGGGTGGTCCAATCATCCTCTCACAGGTTCTTAGCCATATCATTTATCCAATATATAAGATGAGTATCTTATTTATATATATGTAACCATGCCTAACATACTTTACATTCATAAAAAAACTAAAAACATCCGGGCAAAAAGTGGCCGGGTTGAACCTGGCAGTTTCAACCCGCACAAAAAGTTACCCATTCTAACCCGAACCTATTTTGTCACATCGAATTATAAAATTTCTCGTTTCATTTAAATAGATTGAAAACGAGTATGGTGCACAACGGAAGTCACTCGGACCAGCTGGAAAAGCATACGTAAATTGGGCAGCAAAAATGGCAGTTGAACTCAACACCGGGGTCCCATGGTCAATGTGCAAGGAGATAGATGCACCCGACCCCGTGGTATATTTCTGAAGCCTCGTTTTTCTCTATAGTCTTCCTTCATACTTCTAATGATTACCCTTCACGGCTGGCGGCTGCATATACTTTGTATGTGTCTAATGTACAATAAAATTTTCAATTCTAACAGATAAACACATGCAACGGTTTCTATTGCGACACTTTTACTCCTAACAAACCAAACAAGCCCACTATGTGGACCGAAGCTTGGAGTGGCTGGTAAATTTGAATTTATTCCCCTGCATTTTTAACATTGAGGTTCTTGTAAATATTATATAACGTCTAAAATTTCCCTATGATTTAAGGTTTACGGAATTTGGTGCACCAATTGAGCAACGACCAGTTCCTGATTTAGCATTTGCTGTGGCTCGTTTTGTACAGAAAGGCGGCTCTTTTTTTAATTATTACATGGTAAGTTAAATTTTGACAACGATATTCATTGCTTAAAAATTTAAATGCATGATTCAAATCCGTAAAAATTACCATCTTGGATTTGTGGCAGTACCATGGCGGAACCAACTTTGGGCGAACAAGCGGAGGACCTTTTATCACCACAAGCTATGATTACGATGCTCCTATCGATGAATATGGTGAGAACACTGAATAGTACGGAGTACAATGCATGTAGAAGTAACAAATTAAACTTCTAGTAACTTTCTATTTTAGGGAATGTATTTCCAAATTCAGTGTTAAAGAGCTATGTAATAAGTGTTTTATCAAATGAGGACCCAGTGTTTAAACTTAATAGATAACCGGATCCTTCTTTGATTAAATGTTTATTACAGTCACTTAAAACATATGAGTATTTAGAAGGATGATCTTTATAAAAAATGACTAAACATAACATCCCATTTGCGGTTTTTCCTTCGGATGCTAAATATACGATTTGCAGGTTTGATCAGAGAACCAAAATATGGCCATTTGAAGGAGCTTCATAAGGCTATTAAGCTATGTGAACCGGCTTTTTTTTCTTCGGATGCTAAATATACGTCTCTGGGCCATAGGCAAAATGTTAGTTTTTCATTACCAGTTGCACATTTATTCTAGTTTTATCAAATTCTTGTCTGATCTAATAATTTTTTTCGCACATTTAGGCATACGTATACGAAGGACAAGGAAAATGTGCAGCTTTTCTCTCAAATTTTGAGACGACTTCAGCTGTAAGAGTGGTGTTCAACAACCGACATTATAAATTGCCACCTTGGTCAATTAGTATCCTCCCCGACTGCAAAAATGTTGTGTTTAATACAGCAAAGGTAGTTGACTTTTGCGCGAACACAGAGAAAAAAGAATGTTAAATGTAAACTTACTTTCATATGTCATGTTTTTAAGGTTGTAACTCAAACTTCACGGATGCAAATGTTGCCAACGGGGACTATTATGCAGTCATGGGAAAGTTACCATGAAGATGTTTCTACATCATCAGACGCCCCGGCTCTCACTTCATTTGGACTTTTGGAGCAGTTAAGTATCACTAGAGATACAAGTGATTACTTATGGTACTCGACTAGGTAAGTCCATAAGCTTTTTAGGTACTTTTTAACAATCAACTTTAATGTTCTAATACACAGATTCTTCTTTTGATTATCTAGTTCAGTTTCACGAAACATCTCTATTCATTCTATATATTACTAGTGGGTTAATTACAACCAAATGTAACAAAGTTGAGCCAAAGTGTTGTTATATGTAGTGAACTCCCATCACATTTTGATGCAACAAACTCTTATTGCATTTCCAATGTGCGTAGGTGACCTTCTATAGCACATAGAATGGTGACTTGACACATCTTTTTAAGATGCGGTGGCATGCTACGCCAATATTCTACGTGCTATAGAATAGAACATACATACAATGGTTAGAAAATAAAAGTTTCTTACACCGGAGGTAAAATAGTAGACCATAACAAGTTGGTGAAAGATTTGTCAGATTTTGGTGTGGTTTTCCCCTCTAACAACAATAGCCAAATTTTATCAAACATTTTAACTTCCAATACAGTTTTAAAAAATAGATGTACATCCACAGACTATAAGCAACATCGCACTTTAATACAACTGATAATCCAATTATATTTATTCAATATCACATAATTCCTTAAAAGATGGACATCACGGCACCCCCTTGGTATAACTTTTCTGTTCAATCTCTACATCTTAAATCAACTTTCTTGCATTGCTTAAATCAGCATCGACATTAATCCTTCGGAGAAATTTCTTCATGGAGGACGAAAACCCACTCTTACAATCAAGTCTGAAGGGCATGGAGTTCACGTCTTTGTCAATGGAATACATTCAGGTAGTTTGATTGATTAAACACATCTATCCAACTGTCACTACATGTATAATGGTTAGAATCAAACATTGAATTCAATGTGTTTCAGGGTCGGTATATGGCTCACGGGAGGACACTAGATTTACACATAGTACACCAGTTTATCTCCATGCCGGAACAAATAAAATTGCTCTTCTTAGTATGTCTGCCGGACTACCAGTAAGTTACTACTTCTCTAAAATCTAGCACCAATTTTGACTTTTACATTCATAAAGATATTGTTAACATGTTAGCTCTGCAAGTTTCTTTTAGTTTTTTGGTATATACATCAGAAGATTTTAATCACTTTTGAAGTTCAGTTATAATTGCTTTGACCCAAGAAGTCAAACACTCCTCTTTAACACTTTCTTGCTAATGCATTCAGAATCTTGTTTTTTATTCAAGAATGTAGGAACTCATTTTGAGTCAAGGAAAACAGGAATCCTAGGACCTGTTACTCTTGATGGACTTGACCATGGAAGAGTTGACTTATCGAGGGCGCAATGGAGTTACAAGGTGAGTCAATAGTTGACCATAAAACCATACATGCTGCTACAAGCTATGGAATTGATAAACATGTGTCTTTATTACAGGTCGGACTGAATGGGGAGACAAAGAATTTGATATCGCCAAACGGCATCTCCTCTGTTGAATGGAGTCAAGTTTCATTAGTCAACCATGTTCAACAGCCATTGAAATGGTACAAGGCTTATTTCGATGCACCCGCTGGCAATGTGCCGCTTGCTTTGGATTTGAAGCATATGGTCAGGGGTCAAGTATGGATCAACGGTCAAAGCATAGGAAGATATTGGACTAAGCATGCAAATGGAACGTGTGGTATTTGCAAGTATCCGGGAGCTTTCCGACCTGGGAAATGTCACACAGGTTGTGGCGCACCAACCCAACGATGGTACATATTGAAATAATTCTCCCCGCATACTGTTGTTTTGTTTTATCTCAACGGGTTAAATAGTATTTTCTTTGAATGCGGCGAACAGATTAACAGTTGTAGAAGCTCTCTTTTTATTAACGCACACGGCGTCACAAATAAGTTTTATTCTAAAGTTGTAGTATTAGTTTTGCCATTGTTTTTCTAATCATAAAAAACTTAGGAATGGATTATTCGTAGAGAATATATAGAGGTGGAAAGTGTTTTTGCGTTAACCTAGCCAGGTTTGACCAATACTAAAAACCTACCCGTTTTTACCATCTACTAAGATATAATAACTACAATTTTTTTGTCAGGTATCATGTTCCCCGGTCATGGCTAAAGCCGAAGAAAAATCTATTGGTGCTATTTGAAGAAGTTGGTGGAAATATTGAGAGGATATCTTTAGTGAAAAGAACGCGAGCCCATGTTTGTGCTTCTACATTTGAGCACCACCCAATGATCGACAACTGGCAAACCGAGAGTGCTGTTGATACGACTAAGCTTCGCGAAAGTAAGATTCGACTGCATTGTGGGCATGGCCAGTCCATATCAGCAATTAAGTTTGCAAGCTTCGGGACTCCCTTTGGAGGTTGTGGAAGTTTCCGACAGGGCACTTGTCATGCACCAAACTCTGTCGAGCTCATAGAAAAGGTTTGTGTTGTATTTTTTTTACCCATTTTTGTTTTTACCCAAACCAATGATAAACAAGGTTAATACATTATATTCTCTAATGATTTTCTTTTTCATTAGACATGTGTTGGCCACCAGAATTGTGAGGTGATGGCTTCGAACGAGTATTTTGCAACGGACCCGTGTCCTAATGTCTTGAAGAGGTTATTAGTGGAAGCCGTTTGTTCCAAGCATAACTAGGAAGATCAGTTGAGACGAGCGAAGAAACAAGAGGACTAGTTAGTGAAACTACCAAAGCTAGCAGTGAACATGAAGAATTTGAGTTTACGACATGCAATCACCTAGGAAGCTTAGGATTTCATTTTCGGATCTAGAAACTAAGCATTTATATAGAAATTTAATAAAAATAAATAGAAATTAATCAGTCACCATGAATAAAGTGGTTTTGTGTATACTTTGAGTGATTCATGTGTACATGATAAGGTTGCACAAATGTAAAATTTTTGGTGATCAATGTTAAGTGATGGAGATAGAAATTTTATCCGAGATCGACTTAGGCTAAATGCACTAAATGATGTATTTTATGAACATTCTCACAAATTTGATACCTACCTCCATGGAAAAAGTTAAGCATACTGTGAGTTGTTAACAACTATCCAGAAATCAGTAAACAGAAACTATGTTTTAGTTAAACACTAGTAAAAAAGAAAACTTCGCATAACAAATCAGGTTATGCGGATGTGGTAAAGCTTAGTTTAATTATTCTTAGTAACTTGAATTTAAGGGTGGTAAGCAAAACTGACACAACCCCTTAATAAAGCTGAACCTGTTTAAGTAGTGAACAAAATGGCCACGGGTCAAAATTAATCAGGCCAACCCTTCAAATTCAGGTCAAAAACATCTCAATACCACTCGTGTAGTCAACAGGTTGTGCACTTCAGACTTAGCAAGGGCCGTTTACTAAATTAAGTGATTTGGAGATACCTTTTTTTTATTTATTTTAGCCTCTTAATTGATAAAGATAAATTTTTGTGGATCTTTCGATAAGAGGAAACAAAAGTTTGAGTCCACTCATTAAGTGAGAAAGAAAAACCCTTGAAAGTTAAATTGGTGACCGTAAATCTGTCAAGGTTTATGAACATTTAAAATTTAAAAATAAGGGTAAACTAAAAATTTTGTCCCTAAAGTTTCTAATTTTTGCGCCTTAGCCACTCACAAACTTAAAGTGCTAAAACTATCCCTAAAATGAACTTTTTGTAACAAATCGTGCCACTTTCACTAACGCACATTATTTTTTTCGGTTAGTCATGGTCAAAGGCCTGCGAAATAACTAATATACCCTCGTCTTCTTCCTCACTTTTGATTTTCTTTTGAATTTCCAATTAATTTTAAAAATTATCAAAAACATAAAATACAAACCAAGATTTAGATTTTCTAGTAACACCAAAAACATACTGACAAAAAATGATAAAGAATCACGCTATATGGGATCTCGATCTGTTGACTTGCAGGGAGGGTACACTCCCAAATCACACTAAACGAAAGAACCAATACAACTCGATCATTCCAAACTCGAAGCCTTAGCATGAATGTATAAACATGTATCATCTACCACCAGCTGATGCATATAAAAATTCTCAACATGCTAAAGAACAATAACTAAAAGCCATAGATTCTTTATAAATTATTTAGAACCTTGATAGATGGACCTAATAAGAGACCTAATGCTTAAATAACTTGTACAGTGCAGTGCATGCACTGTACAAGTTATTTAAGCATTAGGTCTCTTATTAATTCCCTATATTAGGTCTATTAATCATTTCCCAATTATTTATCCACTTGATACACACAAACCACAAATGCTAACATTAAATCCTCATGATACATATTGATACACAACCACTACACATGGCAACATGGGTTTTATGACTTTTATCCAGATTCCAACCACATAGTGGCTAAGGTTCTTATAATAAAACCCATAAAAATGATCGCGATGGTGGCGAAGTTTATGGTTTATAAAATCCTTACTACGATGATGGGTGCATTTAGATTTGTAGATGCAACGGGCGTGGTTACGGTGGCTAAGGTTATGGTTTCATAACGACGCAGTTGTGGTGGTCGCCGAAAACTGAGGCCATTACGGCCGTCACCAACAAGAAAAATGCAGCCAAAAACTGAATCACAAATCGTTAATAGAAAATTCAAACGAGGCTATTGAAGAAAAACCTATTAGACGATTAGATTATGGCCCAAACCCGGTTGTGGGTTTGAGTCCATTAAGTTTAGGGTTAGTTGGCTTATTCTCCAAGGTATGTTTTATTACAAATAGAGATGAATCGTCTGATAAAACCATCTTGGTTCACGTCACAAATATTGAAGTAGATTCGTTCGAAAATAAAACATAACAAATTCGGTTTAAAAAAATGTGTGAAAGAAGATTATATGGTTGATGGGGAATTTCAATGAAAGGGAAGGTAGTAGTGGTAATATGAAGTGAGAGGGAGAGATATAACATTTTGTTTTAATGTGAGATTCAATAGGTAGTTAACAGATCAAGATCTCACATATAGTGTGATTCTTTATCATTTTTTTTAAATGTGTTTTTTATGTCCAAATTCTGGAAAATGTGGGTCTATTTTTTATGTTTTTGATAATTGTTAAAAGTGAGTAAGAAGATGAGGGTATATTAGTTAGTTCGTTGGCCTTTGACCATTACTAACGGGAAAATTAAAGCGAGTGTTAGTGATAATGACATGATTTGTTACAAAATGTCTACTTTAGGGGTACTTTTAGCTCATTAAGTTTGGGAGTGGCTAGGATGCAGAAATTAGAAACTTTAGAGACAAATTTGTAGTTTACCCCCACAAAATTTCACTCTCATTTAATTTGTAGTTTCAAGAAATATCGTTTTACGACCAAAGTCACGCACACACAAATTAACGCTATCTTACTTTGTTAAAAACTATACAACGTCACCGTCATACGTAAATAATAGTCTCCTTTTAATAAGTGAACCCGGTAAGTGTTAAAACAAAATTAAAAAATAAATAAATAAATAAATTTAAAGAATTAGGATTCTCTAATTTTCATATGAACATGAATCATGTTAGGCAAAATTATAAGAATGTAAAAGCATGTGGCTTTAATTTTCTTTAAAATTGTACTCGTTATCTATTATCTTTTCATTTCATTAGTTAACATAATGGTCGATCATGTTTATATGCACATATTGAAGGATCTTAATCTATCAATCCGGTTAACCTACACTAATTGTGTTTTATCTTAGGTGAACACGCCATAAAATTATCATCTGCATAATCATTAATTTTGAAATCAACTTATATTAAGTTGTTATCCAACTCATGAATGTCTATTTGAACATTAATATTGGAAACACATTTTAATTGACCGGGTGCATTTAAAATAACTTTAAGAAAAATCGATGTTTTTTTTTCAAAAATTAACATCATATCAAAAAAATCATGAGGTGCCCGAGCACCCGCGGAAACCCCGGGGCCCGTCCCTATTTATAATATGCAGTATTGCTATTATTAGCAATATTTAAAGATCTAACTATTTATAGAATGGAAAATTATCACGTACGTTAACTAGCATTTACATTTTGGTACGGATAGTCAAAGTTGCTTAGGTCATAAACAAGGTTTTTCCGGTGTTGCTTTCACGGTGCCACCTCACATCTTTAGCCTTTACACGTGCAAATTATATTTCTCTTTGCCATTGTGCTTCTTTTTAGCTATTGCCATTGTATATGGTACTAGTAGCGTATCCATGCTTTGTAAAGGCGTATACCATCTTAATCAAAAGAATTTCAACAAGCAAGATTGTGGATTATACATTTGAGTTGTATTATTGCATTTCTTATACGGATACCCATTATTTGAGGCAATTTTAATAAGAAATTAATTATTAAGGATGTTATTGACGAGGATTCTAACTCGCACATTGTTGCGGAATGTTTGTATACGGTATTATTGTATGTGCTAGAAGCTTAAATCCGAAGAAATTAAGGTTTGCTATGTTAGGTTTCTCAGTTAAGATAAGTCATGATTTATTAACTAAAGTGACATCACAACCATAACGAATTTAATTAAAACCTTTTAAGACAACTAATATAAGTTACATGTGAACAATTTGAATAACATAAATATAGAGTATAGAAAAAATGTAAACTCAAACACAAAGCAATATTGAAGAAACTTATTAGACACATTATTAAAAGGGATAATAATGTAAATGCCCCGTCAGCTCTGCCGTCGGGGATTTTTTGACCTCTTTTTGCTGTCTTCCAAATTTAGACTAGAAAAATAAGCAACTTTGAACTACCCAACCATGTGTCGCAATGTGTCTGACAATATTTTACCAAAGTAGACCAGTTGCCCAATTGCTATACCGATGTTGCTCAGTTGCCCTAAAATGATGCCCTAGTTGCCCAATTTTTTTGTCTAAATCCGAAAGACAGCAAAAAGAGATCCAAAAATCCCCGACCGCAGGGCAACCGGGACATTTACATAATTATCCCTTGTTAAATACCCAAAATTCAAAAGATTATTGAGATAAATAATGATGAGGATGGTGATGACGATGATGGGCACAATGACTATAACCTAATGAAAATGTCTTTGTAAAAAAGAAAACGTGTTTGAGATGAAATTAAAAGAGCCGACAGCGACTATGATGATCCTAGATGTATTTCGATCTTGAGAATAAAAGAACACATACCATTCTTTATAGTAGGTGTCATTTTATTTAAATGCTTCTAGGATCGCCTTCACCAATGTCCCATATTTTAATTTCCTTTGAAATCCGGTTTAACCGTGGCCATATGCTATTGATGTTGTCTGACACATATATGCCTCACCTCGTGGAGGTGGAAGAGGTCTACAGCTTTATGTTAAAATAACAATTTAATACAATTTTAGTTTAAACTGTCGTATCTAAAGCAACAGGATAAAACAGATTAAACATCTAAACAATTCAAAACTCACATTGAAGAAAGTTATTAGCCACATCTTGAAGAACTATAAATTGTGTGTCTACACAATCAGTGTAAAGTATGGAAACATAGACGAAACACAACAACATAATAAACAAAAGAGTGCAAATTAATTTATTTTGAAATACATGAGTTTTTATAGTAGGTCAACTCATATGCTCTAACTATTTTAGCATTATGTCCCTCTTTCAGAGTACAATTTATGTCAGGATCTCCTCCCAATTAAGATACATTTATATTTGAATTTGATCATTTTGTATTTAGGCTATTCACGATATATCTAGTGAACAGAATAATATTGAGTTGAGGAGGATGGGAGAAATTGATATAAAGGCCATCTATGATACGTGCAAGCAACAATTTTTTGTAAAAAGAAGGTCGATCAAAGACCTTTCTTAACATTACTTCTCCTTGCGCACATCGCAGAAAGCCTCCATATCAATTCTTCACATCCTCCACATGCCAACATTAGCATGTCTAATTGACATTCCTTGAACAGCCGAAATACAAAAATGGAAAATATTTATGCCTTGTCTCAGATATTGTATTGGCTGCAAAACTTTTTATGATTTTCAGATTCCGTCATGCCAAAATTAAGACTCAGAGGGCGACAAAATCATCATAGCCCGACAACCACCATCCAACCGGTTTATAAAAAATGGGTAATGCTCCAAACGAAGCTTTAGAATTCTTTTCGTCAATTATTGATTCTGGAAAGCAGGTGTTAAGCACACAACTAACCTCTAAAACTAGGTGGAAGCTTAGTGAAAATCCACCAAGAAACATAGCGGTATTAGTGCATCCACATAGTTGAGGTAACCACTCTTCCTTCAGAAGTGTGAGCCGACAACAATATGAGAAATCCTAAGCAGAATCGCATATACAAAATATAGGAAACCACACACAACAAACCTGTAAGTATAGCATCTCATGTATACCACAAAATCATAGTCATTAAAGAATGCTTTATTCGATTAGGCTCGGGTTTGCAAAGAATAAAAAGAGCAAGCAGGATCAATCTGCCATCGCTGCAACCATAGTAAGTTATCATCATAGCCTTTTATAGTGTAGACTATCGAAAAAAGCAGATTACTTTGTAGTAAAAGAATCTGATAATCACATAGGAAGAAAAGTTCTTGATCATCAAAAACATCTAAATGACCACTAAGCACAATGCTCATCTCAAAGTTTTTTTGTTAAATGCGAGACAAAAACCAACATCCACATACTCTGCTTCAATTTCCCTAAACCCTAACTATATGAATATAACATAGCAAGGAACTAAAAGTAGCAACAAATAAAACATCAGACTAAGCACACTACATAATTGTTCCTCGTCAATCACACAGACGTCAAACCAACTAACAACAAACACTTTAACAGCCACCTTACTGCCGGATTCCTACACCTCAAAATGCAATTACACCTAGATGACTTACCTAATTCACAAAGAAACTAAAATATGCAACAAATAAAACACCAAATAGTTAAAGCACACTTCATAATTACCTCTTCAAAATCACATTGATATCAAACAAAAAAAACAAACTTTTTACCAATCAAACTGACTATCAATCAACCTACACCTTAAAATGAATTTACACGAAGATGAGTTACCCTATTCACTAAGAAACTAAAAGTTGCAGCAAACAAATCATCAAATAGTTCAAATAAATCACATCAATATCAAAGAAACTACAAACAAACTCTTTACGAGCCAACTTACTATCATATGCTTCACAAACTCAATCAAGCACTTTTCATACTGCGACCAAAAATACCTTATTTGATGAGGCTCAGATCTGCAAAGAATCTAAGAAAAAGGAACAATTCGCCATGGCTGCAAACTCAGTAGGTTACCCCGACAAGATACGAACAATCTCAAATTTGCTCCGATTCTAATCAGACGCATTCAAATCAATCATCGTAGCCTCTTGTAATCTCGACCATTAACCAAAATAAACTAATTTGTAGTAAAAGAATCCAATTATCACATACGACAAAAAGTGCTTGATCATATTCAAAAATATCACACAATGCCCTTCTCAACCTTAAGTTCTCAAGTGCGAGACATAAACTAACATCCACATACTCAATTTTACTTTCCCCAACTCCTAACTACATGAACATAAAACATCAACAAACTAAACATCGCAACAAAGAAAACATCAAATAGAATGCCTAATCATGTTCAAAAACATCTAAATTACCACTAACTTAGACGTCACACTATGCCCTTCGCAAACCTTTTTTTTTTGTTAAGTGCGAGAACCAACATCCACATACTCAGTTTCACTTTCGCAAACCTTTAAGTTAATGTTTAGTTTTACCCAATGATAGCTGCTTCAACATACTAAAAATTGCAAAAGATAAAAAAATAAAAAAAGACTAACCACACAACCTAATTGCTCCTCCTCAATCACACAGACACCAAACAAACTAAAAACTAATGCTTTACCAGCAAACAAAAATCCAAACAGCGGAAGTACACTTCATAATTACTCCGCCTAAATCAATCAACATCAAACAAACTAAAAACAAACTCTTTACCAACCAAACTCTAGTATATTTCATGAACTCGATCAAGCACTTTTCTTCCTACACCTAAAAATGCAATTACTTGAAAGTAAGTTACCCAATGCAATGAGAAACTAAAAGTTACAAGAAACACAGTATCAAACATTTGAGGTAAATCAAATCGATATCAAAGAAACCGAAAACAAACTCTTTACCAGCCAACTTATTATTGTATCTTCGCGAACTCAACCAAGCACTTTTGACGCTGAAACTCAAAATGCTTGATTTGATGAAGCTCATATCTGCAAAGAATCTTAAAAAAAGGATTAATATGCCATGGTTGTAAAATCACTAAGTTGTCCCGCTTATATCCAAGCATATCCAAATTAATCATCATAACCTTAGCATGGGTCTTATGTTAATCATGATATCCTATTTGCATGAATCCTCGGAACACATAAGCCAACAATTCAGTTTTCACAGTCCCATGATGAGATTTTTGATTGCTCGCTTTCCTTCAACGCAAAGGTCTATAGGGAATTTTAAAAAGGGAGGTGATTGGCACACTCCCAAATCTTATTGGGACACTCCATTATACAAGTAGTTAAAGCAAGTTATATCTAATGTACAACTGTCTGTTGCACATAGTAGAGTGTCCCAATAAATTTTAAGAGTGTGCGAATCATTTCCCTTTTAAAAAGCGTATTAACCCGCCATGGCTGTAAACCAAGCAAATTGCCATGCTAGCATGCATGTTATCGCGATTTTATACCGTTCTAGACAAAAACGCTTTATGCAAGGTTATAAAAGGCGTGAGGTATGGCGTGGAGGCATGGCCGCGCATTAAGCCTTACGCGCTAGGGATGGCAAAAAACCCGAACCCGACGGAGAAACCCGAAACCCGACATAATTGGGGCGGGGCGGGGCATGCTAATTGGGTTACGGGGCGGGTTTGGGGATTAAATGGGGATTTTAATCGGGTTTGGGGCGGGGAGCGGGGTTTCTCGCCCCGCCCCGCCCCGCCCCACCCGATTAAGATATATACATATATACAAATATATCTATACATATATAGTATTTTATTAGTATTTACGTAATAAAAAATATTACTCCAATATTGTCAGTGTTTTTTAGATTTATAAGAATGCGTAATTGTGATTATAAAAATTCGTTTAGTGTCATATTTTAAATTTTAACTTTTTTGTGGTATAATTTATCACTATTTACGTATAATATTATCATTGAAAATTTAATAAGGCTTGTTTCTAATTGATTATTAATAGGTTCATTATTGCTAACGGTATAAAAATAAAACTAAANATATACATATATACAAATATATCTATACATATATAGTATTTTATTAGTATTTACGTAATAAAAAATATTACTCCAATATTGTCAGTGTTTTTTAGATTTATAAGAATGCGTAATTGTGATTATAAAAATTCGTTTAGTGTCATATTTTAAATTTTAACTTTTTTGTGGTATAATTTATCACTATTTACGTATAATATTATCATTGAAAATTTAATAAGGCTTGTTTCTAATTGATTATTAATAGGTTCATTATTGCTAACGGTATAAAAATAAAACTAAATATGAAATGGTGCGGCTTTGGTCGAGAATTACACCCAAAGATGACGCCCCGATAAGATCCCCGATTAATACGGGGCGGGTTTGGGGGACCATCACGCCCCAACGGAGCGCCCCGATTAGATCCCCAATGGGGATCGGGGCGGGTTTGGAGAGAACTTTGGTAATCGGGTTTGGGGATGGGGATAGCCGCCCCGCCTCAAACCTGCCCCGTTGCCATCCCTATTACACGCCATGGCTGAGCCATTGCATTACTTAAGGCGTCACTAAACCGAAAAAAAAATATTTATAGATTTATATATTTATAATTTTAGGTCATATTACTCGTACTATATTAGACATTTAGACTACTACTTACTATATAATTATCAGGACCATGTACCAAATAGCCTGAATTCCAAATACTGGTTCATAATAATTCAAAAAAAACAAAAGGTTAAAAAAGTGGCGCCACGCCTTACCAAAAGGTCTGCCTTTTTGCGCCTTTTCTCGCCTTATTTCACGTCTTTTTGCGCCACGCCTAGATCACCCACTAAGGTCCATTTCTTGGCGGCGAGGCCACGCCTTTGCGGTACCTTGGCGCGCCTTTTAGAACAATGACTTTATGGTACCCACCGTTTTTTAGTATTTTTTACACCAAGAGTTAATTGCATGTTGTACATCTAATTTATCATTTTTTTTAAAAAGAAAGTAGAACACGTTGTTCGCAAGCCGAGCCAAGCGCAAACTATCACTTCCAAACATGCTTCGAAGAAACATAGCACCATTGTATTTGCATACATTATATTATACCATATAACATTTATTGAAGTGGAGCTTGGGAGTCGGCACTGCTGTTTAGACTAAAAATCTTTATGTGTTAGCTTAGATACCGTATTAGCCATAAAACATAGTTGCATTTTCCGCTATCCAGTATTTGCATGGTAGAATTCATCATAGCCAAACAACAAAATTTATTGTTAAAAAGCATCATTCCAACAGTCAGCAGCGACATTACTAGACCATATAATAAAATATCATGTTCAAAGCAGGATATAAAATCCCATGCCCTTACTATTTTGCATATAGTTTACACAAGTTGCATTGGCTCATATATCGCATAGACTGCTAAAAACGGCTTCATTTTATTCCATCCGATCTTAGCCACTCCTAAATCACAACTCAATAGGATCGCCAATACGATTAGATAATAATTTAAAAGGAAAATTACAAAAATAGACTAGTCGCCCAGGTGCTTGGCACTTTTTGGACCTAAAATAGTTATAACTCCAAAATAGACCGGGCGACCGAACAACTTGTACAGTAGGACACTTTTCGAATTCATAAGCCGAACACCTAACATGTACCCGGACACTTGTCAACATCCATAAGGTGACACTTAGCATGTTGTACAAGTCGCCTGGTCGCTTGGTCTATTATTGAGGTAAAATTATTTTAGGTCAAAAAAGTACTAAGCACATAGGCGATTGGCCTATTTTGTAATTTTCCCTAATTTAAATCATGCATTCAAAACTCCTTCTGACTTATTTAACACATAACAAACTTACTGAACACTATCAAACACAACTTATAGGTTGTTCAGATAATAACTTAAACATGTTTTCATAACTATTTTTCAATTACAAACAACACTAAAATTAATCAAATCCACTAAACAAATTTTCCCACCCTTCAAAATGTTCATACATAGACAATAAAGAATGAAAAGCTGTGATAAAAAATTGTACCTTGTTACACTGAGCAATGCATTTGAAATCAAGAACAGGTAAAACGTCTAAACGTTGAGTAGCATAAACCGTAACCTCAAACTGCACCAATTTATCTAAATCAAGTCAAAAAAAGGTAGAAGCATTTCCAAAAACCACATGCAATACACTCGATCCAAGATCTTATATACTTAAAAGATTATAAAACTTACGCAGATCAACAACAACCAAAAAAATTCCTTAATAAAGGTTGAATAACTAAGATCGCCGCTCCAAACTGGAGAAATTTAACCAAATCAGCTAGGGAAACCGAGAAACAGTTACAAACACCACATGGAATACACCATCATCATCAGGCCTGCACAAATCAACAACGACAACAATAACAATAAAAAACAACTTACCCTTAATTTGTAAACTACCATTAATGATACAACTATTAGTTCAGTTTATTTTAACACCACGCAAAATCTTTAAAAGAGAAATCAAGAAGAAGGACTTCTATCTCGATATCTAAAACCATGAAACCACCAAACAACCACCACTCCTTTAAGAGACAAAGCTGAAACCATTGTGTGTATATTTAGAGAGAGAGATATTCATTGACATAAAGATAAACCCTTAATATGCTACGCATTGAAGAAGACAGTGCCTAGAAATACAACTTGTGTCCAATACACTTCCGGATATCGGTGCCTAGTTTATAACGGAATTGGGCCAACAAATAGTAACTGACAACCCAATTACAGCCCAAAAACAAAAATGGCCCAACAAAACAAAACGACATGCACGAACCAACAAAACTACATGGTGCACCATGAAACGACGTCGTTTCATGGTATTTCTCTCCAAATCAATGTCATCCGCACGCCTAATGTATAATAGAGTACTCTTTTTCACTCAAAATGTTTTAACTTGCTAATCAAGGTACTTAATATTCTATTTTACCATGTCAACTATTTATATCTCCACATATGCATAGTCAATTTTTTTTATTTATCATTATTTGTTTGAATAATCGTTGTTTTTTATTTTTTGACCGATTAATTCACGAGAATCGAGTCTACCGTCACATAAATTTAAATCGGGTAAAGCTTCTTATTTTCAGAAAAGTTAGCATCGGCATCAAGTTGTTTGCACCTATCAAAAATTAAACTTAAAAGCGTTCGGTAGTTACTATAAGTTCTTAACACTAGGCCACCCCTAAATAGTTTATACGGTCAATTTTAAACTTCTTGCGGTTAAGCTTCAAGAGACATGTTAACTAAACACACGTTGGGCAATGGACATAAATGCGAGAAATGAAACACTCAACTATATGTATAGAGTAAGTTGAATTGTGGATGCTGATTACGATCAGTAGGTTACATTGTTACAATGTGGATTAATTTACTGTTTGAGAAATAAGTATTTTTTTGGAATTGTTTACTTGATATTTAGACAATATATATCACGGAGTATCAATTAAATTCGCGGTTAAGTTTCAACATGCAACTATAACAATTTATTGACAGCCGTACTCTATTTCTCTCTCTTTCTTCTGAGTAGTGATTAGTACCTAGTATGATGAAGTAACATGTTCACATTCCAAACATGAACACACGTGTGCAATCCCATTCTTTGCCATTTCACACTTCTTCCAATAGACACGTACCATTCCATGGTGAATTTATCACACACGCACATGAACACTTATCTACTACTCCCACTTCTGGCCTATAAAGTCACCTACTTGCCCCACTAATATCTTTGCTACACTTACACCCAAGTGATAAGATTCATTGGACAAACAACAAAATGTTGAATGTTGGAAATGGAAGCAGTGCAGGTGGAGGGAGAAAACAAGACCGGAAGACGGCTCAAGCGAGTTCGAGAAAAGGGTGCATGAGAGGCAAAGGTGGTCCGGAGAATGCTTCTTGTACTTACAAGGGCGTAAGACAGCGCACTTGGGGTAAATGGGTGTCTGAAATCCGCGAACCGAACCGAGGGAGCCGTGTGTGGCTCGGGACGTTTAACTCGGCCCGTGAAGCAGCTATCGCATACGACGCGGCTGCTAGGAGATTGTACGGGCCCAATGCCCATGTCAATCTCCCGGATGAGACAGCTACCCCGCCTCCCACTCCGCCTGCTGTAAATGAGGCGGCGAAAGAGGCGAGGTACCATCGTGCACTTGAGCAAATGAAGAAGCAACAAGAGTTTGAGAGACAGATACAAATTTACATGCACCAACAACACCAGCAACAACAATATCAACCCAAGATAAAAATGGAAAACACCGTACGTGAAATCCCTGATCTTAACGGATATACGGGTGCAAATTATCATAATATTTACAATCATGGTATGGGAGAGAGTTATCTAGACCCCAAATCCTCAACCGGGAATCTGAACACTAATTTGCCAGAGTTCGATGATTCCGGATTATGGACAGAGGCTGCGTCCACAATGGATTATCAATCGCAAGCGATTGATCCAGGGATTGGCACCTTCACATTCGATGATACCATTGGCATTGAATTGAATCATCCATTAATTGTGTAATATCTAGCTTGTTCCATTGATCATTAAATCATTGGAAAAAGACTTAGGTTTCAAGTTGGTTAAGTTGTGGCCCGTGACACAAAATATATAATGTGTATACGTTGAATAATACGTATAGTATATGTAAGAAAGGGAATATATAGTGTCTATAAATGTATAGAGATTATGGAAGATTGTCACGTGATATGTCACATAGGTAGTGATATATAAGTGTGATATCTATTTTAGAGTCTTCATTTTATAAGATATATTCATAAATATAATACTACTATGCATATTTGCATGTGTATAAATAAAGTATAATATGATTGTATATATGTACTTGTCAATTTGCTAACATGTATCATACAGTTGGCAAGATGGAAAAAGAAAATAGTGCATGCAACAATGTTTGGATCTCATGAATAAATATAGTTTTGAGCTTCGGGTTGTATTTTCTATCTTGGAACCAATTGTTGCATGTATGTAAAAATATATGTATTATATTGGTTTGGTTTAGAGACAATATCTATATTTGATAGATTGTGATACTATATTTTAATGTGAAATTAAGTCATGTGATGTCAACTTCTTCATATCGAAATTCTATTAATAGAATATTTCATCATGCAATGTAATGGTGACGAAGCTTACATTTACCGAAAGTTCGACTCCATTTTGAAATTGCTACCTTATATCCTCTTTAGATCATATTTAGTGGTTTTGAAAATTGAAGATTTACGTTCCTTAAAAGACCTTGACATGCTAGAGAAGTGAAATATACTTCTCTTCTTTTTACGTACGTCATTTTACACAAACTATACAACGATATAATGAAGAACATTACGTTGCACATATAGTGACGCATACAAAAAAAATGACGTAGATTTCTTTTCTCAAACATGCAAACCAGCTAAAATAAGATGTTGAACAAGTTTAATGGTGATGCAGTGATGATATATATCTGACCAAACGTAAGCCATGACATGTTTTTTTACGTGACATGTTATTAAATTAACCACTCAAAGCCACTTGGCACAAGAATTCTGCCAGTAAATGATACTCATAACTCACTCGTACACACCTAAATCTTCCTTAAACTTTCAATCGGGCTCACATAAATAACCAGTCCACAAAGAATGCAACCCCATTGTCATATTCCACAAACAATTCTGGCCCAAATAAAAATGTATCTAATGTTTTCTTTAGGGTAAATTGCAAAAATAGTCCCTCAGGTTTCACATTTTCGCAAAAATGGGACCGAGACAAAAAGTAGCGTAAAAAAGCCACCCACGTTCCACATTTTCGCAAAATCGCCACCAAGAGGCCTTTTCCGTTAATTTTCCCGTTAAGTGCAACGTCCATGAGGGTAGTTTCGTCATTTTACCCCTTTCCCGCCAATAACTTCAGTTGCCAGTGTTTTGTTTTACAAATTTAGTCCTTTAGAGCAATACTTTATATACGGGTATCAATTTCTTTCAAGGAGAACATTAGTTTCACTGGTAAAGATCTTGAGAATGGGTAAGCTTTGGCAAAATCGTGCACGCAGTGCCCCGATACCTGATTTAAGAGTCCTGTACGGTAAGCATTTTCTGTTCCATCTTCTTGTTTTTCATTTAAAGTTGTTATTGTTATTCGAAGTTAATGATTTTTTGTATGTGTTGCACAGCATTGAGTGAAAAAATGTTTACTTTGGAAATCCATCACAATGGTCAATTTACCTCAACACCAGGGAGAATCTATCTCTTTGGAGATACAGATTGGTTTGACGGAATTCACTGTGACGTTTTCTCCATGGGCTTATTGGGCGAAATGTTAGAGGATTTGGGTTACACGGATCGTACCCTTGTGTATACTCACTTTAGGTTACCTGGGGAGTCACTGGATGATGGTTTGCTACCACTAAAGTCTGACGAAGATGTGAAGACACTTGTGGAGTATGTTCCTTTTTTTACACAGTTGGAGTTGTATATTGAAACCGGTGTTTCAATTGTTGAGTGTGAGATGATGGATCGAATGATGACTAAGGGAAAGGGTGTGGTGAAAGAAGAAATAGTGGATGATGATGTGAATGAGGCTGCTGGAAAGGGTGTTGATGGTGAGACTGGAAACAATGGGAAATTACTATTGTTAGAGTGGCATAAAGAGTGGCATAAGACAAGCCAACCTGATAAGGCTGGACCTGTTTATGATTCTGATTCTGACAATGGCTTCCCACCAACATTTTCTGCTGGAAAAATGATTGCAAATCATTCAAAGAGGCTGAGTGATGAGTTTGAATTCAGGAGGTTATTGGTAGAGATTGACCAAGAGTTTATGGGGGAGGATTCAAGTGAGGATTCCATTGAGGCCACAGATGTGGTCGAATTTGATGATGCTTATTATGATGACACAAGTGATGGCTGTACTATCAGTGGAAAGGAAGGAGATCTTCACACATGGATTAGTGATGAAGAGGTTGAGCAAGGAAGAGCACTTGACTGGACTGATGATCCATACCATTTAGTTGATGTTCCTGAACCTGAAGAGATGCATGCGATTGAAGAGCCTCAAGAGCCTGAAGAGCCTCAAGATATTAGTGACATGTTTGCTGAAATAGATCAAGCATTGGATGAACTTGATGACATAGTTGCAGCTGGAGAAGGAACAGAGGTGTATGCCATTTTTGCTGAACCAATTAGTTTCAGTTTGGTTCCACTTGTGGTCGTTGGTGAAGAAAGGTTTGCAAATTTGGATGTTGATGGTGTTGATGGTGATGATGGTGAACAAAGAGTTCGTGATGTGGCTGTGATACCAGATGATCAGTGTGCTCTAGTAGTTGGAAATGAGGGATGTATGCCAGTTGTTGAAGGAGATGTGATTAAGGACAAAGAGGTTGCTAAACAAGGAGATGAGCCAGTTCAAGTGCTTGAAAAAAATGGAGTTGGGCAAGATGGAGTGATCGCAGAGGACAAGTTTGAAGACCAAGGAAGATCAATCAAGAGGCGAAGACTGATGGCTGACAAAAAACCCAAGGTTGCTGCTGACAAGAAACCCAAGGATGATGCTGACAAGAATCCCAAGGATGATGCTAAATAATGGTTATGCTGGTTATGCTTTTATGTTTAGGTCAATAAATTGTTGTGATTCTGCTATGGTCTTTTAGTAGATCATTTATAACAATGTTTACTTTATTAATGTTTATGTATCGGTTATGTAATCTTAACTAGGTTCAATGGTTGCATATCATGTTATCAAATCTAATGGAAGCACCTTTCTAGGCAATTTTGGGATGCCAAAAACTTGGTAACCCAAACGTTTTTCATTTACTACCCAAACACGCCTAAAACACAGGTTCACATGTACTTACCACGCCTATTTAAAGCCTATACCCCGAGTAACTTCATCATCCATCCAGTAAATCAACACAGTAATACTTTTTTGAATCAAATTTAGCAAAACAATGTCTCAATTTGTCCTTCTTGAAGAACTCGCTGCTGCTGCTAACTCAACCGAGTTACCATACCAAATGACTGTGTTTTTTGCTAGGGAGACAGAACGTGATGTCAAGTATGCCAAGGAGCTGTTTGTGGCATATCAAGAGTTGCTTGATGTTGTCGTTCAAAGGAACAAGATGATCTCTGAAATGGAACTGGTGCGTCCCTCGGTGCAGATGTACAAATGCTTGGAGTTCATGAAGAAGCTTCAAAGGTCCGATGTTATGGAGCTTTTGGACTTGAAGAAGAAGATGGCAGAGGCGAAGCTCAAGCTCTTCAACAAGCATGCATTTGTCAAGGGACTTTAGAGTTTCTTTCATGGTCATCTTTGTATTGCTTGTTCCTTTTATGTTTCCATCCTTCCTTGTTATGAATTTTATGTTTTGAACTTGAATGATATATTATGATTTTCTTATGTTTCTGTCATCTACGTTTTGTTCTGTTCATTTATTATGTTTCTGTCATCTATGATTTGTTATGTTTTGTTATGTTTATGAATGTTTCTGTCAACCATTGGGTATTTTTGCAAAAGTCAACCATAATGTTATTTGCAAAAGTCAAAATTGATTGTCAATTTGGGTAATTTTGGGTATTTTTGTGCCTTCTTTTTAGATCCATTTGAGCAAAATTGATTGTCAATTTCGGTTGTTTATGAATGTTTCTGTCAATTTGCAAAAGTCAACCATAATGTACAATCATGTGCAAAAGTCAAACATGATTGTCAAAATGGGCAATTCTGGGTCCTATGTGCAAAAGTCAAAGTATATCCAAAACAAAAGATCAAGTTAAGTTACAATTACAACCATAGCATTTACCATTCATCAAAAGATCGGGACCAAAAGGATGGGGTACATAAACCACTAAAACTAACACATCAACTAACAAACTACACTAATTGCCACAAAATGGCCAGACACCTTCCTCAAAACAAACATCCTCCAACAACGACGACACAAACCCATCACCGGCATCATCCACATGTAGAGGCGGCGGCAGGCCCTGGGTAGGCGGCATCACACTCTGGTAGTCCTGGTACTCCGGCTGATCAAACGTGGTAACATAACCCGAAGTGATGGTGGGGTTCATGGGCTTTTTCCTTTTTGTGTTTTTCCGCCTACCACCTCCAACAGGGATGTCCCGAAGCACGCCGCCATGGGTCCAGTGTCTGCGGCATCTACGGCAAAAGTGACGTGGCTGCGATGTGTTGTAGTTGTTATAGTAGCAAAACTTAGTGTCTTCTGAGAAACAACGGGGACATGGCCTTGAATGTTGGCGTTGTGCGACAGTTGTTGTCACCAACGTTGAAGTCTCCTGGTGAGTGTTGGTGGTGGTGGTTGTGGTTATGGTGGTGGTTATGATGGCTATGTTTGGTGACATTTGTGGTGATTGCATTTGCGTTATTCGTTTTTTTCTAACCAGTCAACTCGAGTCGTGGTGGAGAAGATGTGGGTTGTAGGGGGGTTTATGGGGGAAGAAGTTTGATTTTATTTTGCAAATTTAGCCATTGAGGCCTAATCACATTGATATCAAGCACAGAGGTGATTATGGCGGCAAATTTAATAAGTATGAACAGTAAAATGACGAAACTACCCTCATGGACGTGGCACTTAACGGGAAAATTAACGGAAAAGGCCTCTCGATGGCGATTTTGCGAAAATGTGGAACGTGGGTGGCATTTTTGCGCTACTTTTTGTCTCGGTCCTATTTTTGCGAAAATGTGGAACCTGAGGGACTATTTTTGCAATTTACCCTTTTCTTTAAATGGATCCGTCTCACAACATTGATCTTTGTTACTCTCCGTCTTAAAATTATTGTCATGAGTGAGAAAGCACTAAGGTTAATAAAAATGGGACCCCTATAAATCTCAACCACTCAAAACGAATATTCCCCTAATATATTCTCTAGTTTTTACTAAAAATGAAAAGTGGACAATCTTTTTGAGACATTCAAAAATGAAAATATGGACAATTATATTGAGACGGAGGGAGTATTTGTTTAAATAAATCCTTTGATATCCATTGTCAATCTTCCTATAACCTGTCGATCCATAATGTTAAGAAAGTTAGCTATCAAATGCTACGAAGTACTTAATGCATGAATGTATGAATAATATCCAAATGAATATTAGAGCATTTGGTAAGGTCACTTAGGTTAAACTTTAACCCACTGCCACGTCAACGTCACATTAGGCCCTAAACTTTAACCAAAAACCCCCGTTATCATAACCAAACTTTAACTTTAAAACTATTTTCAAATTCAACCCAGTTTGAGGGGGGTAAAGTGACATTTTTTTTTAATTATTTGGTACCAAGCTTAACGAGGCGTTAAGCCCTTCACCATGCACGTTAACGAGGTGTTAACCTCCACTTCCGGTATGTTAACTTCACCTTAACTTGCAAAAGGTTAAAGTTTAACCACCAATTTTGGTGAGCATATCGTATGCTCTTAGAGTAGGTACCCCTCACGCGTCACGCCCAGAAAAAAGGTACTACAGTACTTCAAAGAGGATGATGGATGAACCAAGGGTCTATGTGGCATGCATTTTTTATTTTTTATTTATTTATTTATTTATTTTTCTGTAAAGGTGAATTAGAACACAAACATCAGCAGACATATCAGACAAGCTTGAACTCTGACAACCATATCAAAAACAGAACAAAGCAGAGCAACTTCTATACAGCAACATCCAAGCAATAGAAACTACATTCACCTTATTTGCACCATACCATCTAACTACATTTCTATAACATTATCTCACCAAGACCATTCAACCCACATCTACAATGATCAAGTCAAGTCATTGTTTTTTCTATATGTTTAAGTGGGGTATCAACAAATGGTAGCGGTTGAGTGATGAGTGAATGAGATAGAAGATAGATAACATGAGCTTGAGGTGCCAGCGAGCGAGGAAGTCTTAACAAGTGATGCTGACACTTAGTTTTATAGCAACATACTTTTACAAATATATTAATTTATACAACATACTTATTTGTAAGATACTGTACCTTCTAAATTTATTTAAAAAAATAAAAAATAAAAGAAAAAGAAAGAAAGATTTAAGGCTCGTTTTGTACGTGGCCATTTGGGCTTTGATTGGCGTTGAGATTTAATTAATGCAAAAACCTACGTTTGTTTACAAAAGAAAGATTCAAAATTGGGAGTGAACCCCAATGCGCTCACAAATTTTCAGAAAAGGGGTAAGGTATGTTTTGAAATTAAAATATCCCCACTAAAATTTCATTTCACACTAATTGGACATTTGGAGTTTTGGACCCCATTAAAAATAAAATGTATATAAAATTATAAAAATTGATTATTTATTTAGTTAAATACAATGTGCTTTAATACTTTCCGAGTTTTGGAAGAATAATAATTTCCTCTTCTCTGAAATCGTAATTTTTTTATATTTTATTTTATTTAATTTTATTTCTCTTTCCTACATCAAATCCAAATCCAAATCTTAAACCCACCTACAAACCAAACAGTCCCTTGTTTAAACTATGATTACATGTTTAATTACCAGGGTATATGGAAAAAACATTGCAAAATGATACACAGTAAAGGTATCTTGTTATTAGTATATCATTATCTAACTTACGAACACCCATATACCCTTTTGTGTAAATGAGGGACATAGAGTAACATTTTTGCAGTGTTTGGATTTGCATAATCAAAGTTCAAACAGTTTCTACGGTTTCTTTCTGGAACAATAGTTTCTGATGTTCAGATAAACCGATATCCTAACTCGTACAATTATACAATTATACAGTTAGTTTCATACAAGTATGCAACCTGCAATGAAACAAACTACTAAATGGTTAACCAGTTTACCCCTTGCGTTAACCTAACTTATGAAAGTTTAATCCATAATCAAGAAACATCCCTTGCTCATCTCACACGAACTCTTTTAATAAATTTATCTATTACTCTTCTTTGAATAGTTGGAATTTGCCAAACACTCAAAATATACGAGTATTCGGTTACTGCTGTTTGCTACTTCAAACAACAAACACACATCCAAACGCTATCTTCTATAGTTCGTATTATTACAACTGATTATCAAATAATTGATTTCAAAACGCACATCCATACGTCCTAAGAACTTGTACTCACATTGATGCAGTTGAAGATATTTGTGTTGAGTTCCAGTACAGATTGTGGAACCATAAGGAGTCTGCCTCAACAGCATATCCATCTTGATTACGATGCCATGCATAATATGCATGAGTCCTGTTCTTAATCTCAAATGTAGCATGCCCATAGCTCGGTTCTCTAAATGCTGAATATAACGGCTGAGGATCAACCATTCTGCACCAAAAAACACGTGAAATTAAGAGACGATTTTTCAAAATTTGAAATTGAAAATAGATTTTGAACAATGACATACTCATAGAGTAATCCTTCTTGGTTCCCACCGTCGCCAATGGTTATGTAAACAGGGGCAGATCCGTCATATTTAGGAGTGCACAATCCGTTTTCAATATTGTAAGCAATATTTGATATCCGCTCCTGTAACAATATTAAAGTCTAAATGTTTAAAGATCGAAAAGGACATTAGTTTTATCTTTGAATGCGGATAACTACTTACGGTTCTTTCATACGCATGAACGTGTCCAGAGAACACCACATCAACTTTGTACTGAACAAAATATTTTTCAAACATCACTCTCATGGTTTCGCCTTCCATATAATGATGTGTGTAGGTGCTATATAACGGACAATGCATAACGACAATTAGCCATGGTGTCTCGGTGCGGTTCACTTTAGGTAGTTCACTTATGAGCCATTTATACTGAGGTGTGTACATTCCTACAAATAATAAATAATAATGATACAAAAAATAATAATAAAAAAATCAAGATTTTATTTAAAATAGTAGAATAAAATTCAATATAGAAAACAAGCCACTAGAAGTTCTTGAATATATAATGGGCTAATGGCAGTAACGTGTAGAGCTATTTCTAGTCTTACCATAAGCCGAGTATGACGACATGACAATGATGTAAGCGGAAGCTCTCTTGATCGAATACCAAAGAGGAGATGTGCTCCCGGATGCTTCATATGGAACATAATACCGGTGTGTATAAGGCTTGAATGGTTCACCTTCACCCTACAAAACAAAAATACAGAGATAAGAATTAACCCAGAAAAGGTCAGGAATGTATCAAAACAATCAAACCACTTACATATTCCGGGAGAAAATCGATTTCATGATTCCCGGCACTCCAAATCCATGGTTGGTAAGCAACACTTCTCTCTACAAACCTTGCCCATGAATCCCACCTATTATTATCATGCAGAGGATATGCATCTGCATAGGAAAGGTCACCAACAAACAGTACAGCCTGTCCTTTTGGGTTTGACTCGTAATGAGCTAAAGTCCGGTTGGAGTCAAATGTTTGACCAAGATCCCCTGATAAAAAAAAGAGAAGTAAGTCAAGCAAATAACTGTCTGTCACATGATTAAGTAAATAAGCAGTAGATACAATACCAATAAGACCAAAAGTATAAGGAACATCCGGGCCGACTGCAGGAGGTGTCGTAAACCAGAACTGTCTTGTGACATCTCCTGTCCCAATCTCATAGAAGTACTTAGTATCGAACTGCAAAGTTTACATGATAAAGTTAAAATGACCACTTTTGTTAAATAATTACAAAAGAAATTAGCAGCTGGGGAACACTTAGATGGTTTGAAAGTCGCACAAGTTACTGCCAGATAACCTTCTTGATGATTATTAATATTTAAACATTTAATTAAAATTTTAATAGCATTGTTTCATATGTATCAAAAACACATCAGTTATTTCTGAAAGAGTGGGAAAAGTGTTGGCGGGTCAACTGAACCGACCTAGTGTATTTCAAACTAGTTATAATGCCCGCGCACGCGCGGGTTTTTTTCTAATTTTTTTTAATGATATATTTTTATTTTTAAAAAACAAATAATTTAATCTGATTTATGATTTTAATTATATTTGTTTATTATTAAAGATAATCATTTAAAAAATTTAATTCTATTGTTAGTTGCATCTTATCTATATTTTTTGTACTTATCTTCTATTTGTGTAGTATATCAACAAAACAAATTTTTAAAATTTTAAATTAAAAAATAATAATTAAAATATTACTTAATAAGGAAATATTCTTTTTCAAAGTACCACTAAGGGTTTTGTTTTATTATATAAAAGATTTTCAACTATTCTAAAAAATGAACCATTTCAACCCAAATCCATTGACAGTCCCACTTTTCCACTACTATTATAAAACTTGAAAAAAACAGTTAAGCATCCGTTTTCTTACTTCAAGATTTGTGATGGTGCAGTGATGGATGTAAGGCGAGCTGTAATTGTAGTACTTGTAGGTGACAACAGTTCCCAATGAGCTGTATTTGGTCTCACTATTCTCAGCCCAGTATACGACTTCATTTGAACCAGGTTCTTCAGGTGTAACCCAGGAAACAATCACTCCTCTCCCTTCGTGATCTCCTTGTGTTATGTGAACCTTCATTCAAATGAATATTTCGTCACTAATCATATTTCTAAAGTCTTATTTATTTTTTATTTTTTTTCTGAGTTATCAAAAGTAGCAGAATTCTCTATAAAGGATTAGTGTATAAACATTATACACTATACAGAAACAAATCATTTATTATCTCAGGAACTGTATTTCTTTATCAAATGCTAAAACAAATCTAGCATGCTCCTATCTTTTATCAATTTGACGGATTTCATTTGACAGTTTGTGAGTTAAATCGAGGATTACAAATACCATTTGGTCCATTTCCATGAGTTGTGAATGAGTGAATCAACTTCTACTAATATAGTTAATGTAATACCTAGTAGTATGCTTGTATATAAATCAAGAATAAATAACGAATCTTTTCAAATTTCCAAACTATTACTAAAAAAACAAACATGGGAAATTTGCCAAAATAATGATAACTCAAATAGGATTCGCATCCATAATCCATTACATCTATATAAATAGATACGCAAAAGTATATATGCATAATCTACACTAATATAAATCATCATCATTCATCAACCTACAGTAATAATAATCTTATTTTGATCATATCCATCTAGCTTAAACTGATTAATACTATTTGATCTGATCATATACTAAAACTAATAGGCATTTAAGTGGTGCATAGGATTGCTTACATTAAAGTGCTTATCAGCTGCTTATTCAATAGTAAAATAAGTACATGATCATTTTTATCATCTAAGTCAAAGACTCGCCCTCCCGAGTAACCAGAACACGGGAAAACCTCAAAAGTTTACCCGTTTACATGAATGCAAAACAGAATGATAGATAGAGAGTAATAGTTAACCTGTTGAGGAGCATTATAACCAACAGGAAGTGCAAAGACATCACTATCCAATGGCATATCAGCACTAATATCATTCCCTCTAGCATACCTACTACTTACTCCACCATTACATGATCCTAAAAACGCTCCTAAGATCAAACCAAGTAGTAATATATAAACTGATCCAGCTCTGACCCAGTTCACACCCATGGATCTTTAAAGTTTAAACAAACTGGATATTCAAATATCCAAATAGTGAAAATTTAAGGTAACCCAAGTTGGTTTTTTATGTTGTTATTTTTAGATGTGATTGGCTTTGGTATGTGAGTTTGGATAAAGTCTTTTGGTTGTCATGTTTCACAAGGAACATATAATAATAAGTGTTGGCTAGATTTTTTTTATTTGTACTTGCGGTGAAGTTTTGGACACACATGCGTGTTTGAGTCAGATATTGACATATTGTTAAACGTTAGGAATATTCTCTTGTTACAAAGTATATGCAACTTTTGAGTCGTGACTAAATTATAGTCCCAAAACTGGATCTTGTCACAAGATTATTGATGAGCTTGATAGGTAGAGGAAAACAAATACTAGTAGTAACTATTGTTATTTAATACTGAGATAGGCCCATAACATCGGCTCACAATCCATTGTCAGCCCACTAAAGACCATCTAAGCCAACAAATTCAGCAGCTTGATGCATTAAGAGAGAATGCTTAACACACACACGCATCAAACATTGATTGCATTGTTTCAAGTTTAGAGCTCTAGGTGCAGCAACGATTCACCCTTCGCCGTTCCTACGTGGCCCCTTCGCCGAGCTCGCTGAGGTTCGACGCTGCACCGCCCCCACCCCCCCCCCTCGCCGAGGTTCGCCGTTTGGCACCTCTTCGTGGGCACGGCGAGCATCCAATCTGACAAAAAGCAAGTAAAAGTGTACGTTGTTTACTTTTTCAAACGGTAATATATCCGTTTGTAATTAAACGGTCGATTTTTTTTATTTTATTTTTTTTATTTATTTTGTTTGTAAATTTAATAAACACACACAAACTCTATAAATACTAACTCATTTTCACTTATCCTCACTACATTTCAACCAACTATTAAAAATCTCTACATCTCTTCTACACATAAACAAAAAAATGTCTCAAAACCCGAACCAAGGAGGCTTTTTCACGAACCTCCTAACGTCAAACCAACATCAATACGGGGGATCGTCAAACTCCTCTACTACTAACGTCAAACGAGCTGGAAAGAAACAAAAGTCGGAAACGTCAAGTGCGGCGATCTCCGGTGGGAGTCAAACGAGTACTTTTTCGGGACAATTATCTGAAAAGTATGTGCAAGCAAAAGACGCTCAAGTGGCTTGTTATGAGATGAAGAAGAAGAGGGAAGAAAAGGCGTTGCAGAAAGAACAAAAGATATTGGAGGCGCAAGAAAAGGTGTTGGAGATGCAGGAAATGCCGATGCTCATGTTAGAGCCCAGCTTGGTTACTGACCCGGTAAGAGCCGAGATCATTCTCCGGAGACAAGCATTGATAACCAAGAAATACCAAGGTCTCGGTGGCGACGTTAGCGACTAAATTGTTTAATTTTCATATTAGTAGTATGTGTTGTATTTTTCTTTCTTGTTTAGTATCGTATGCTTTTTTTTTAGTATCGTATGTTTTTTTCTTCGTATCGTATTTTTTTTCTCCGTATTGTATGTTTTTATGTTGATGAAATAAAATTAGTATGTTTTATTATTTTTAATAATTAGGGAAATGAATTTTAATGAAATGAATAAAAAAATAAAGTTGTAAGTGGTAGGGCCCAAATGAAGAAGTTGAGGTTAGTTGTTGGTGAGGAGGGGGTTAGTTGTGAAGAGGTGTTGGGGTGATGTGGCACCAGTGGGGCCCAAATGAAGAGGTAAACCTCTTTGCTACACCTAGCCCTCTTAAACTATTACACTATGTTCTTAGTTTCAAATAAATAGAAAATAAAAAAACTGAAAAGTAGCGAAACTGAAAAGAAAATAAGTCAAGCTGATTCATGTTTTTTCTCGAGATTGCAGAAAAGAAAAGAAATCTGACATCACATGTACATTTTTGTCCTTCTTTCATAAATTGATATAAGGAGAGAGATAGGGTATATTGGTAATTTTAACTTTTGTTAGGTGGAGTTTTGTTTCTTTCCTTTCCTAATCACCCCAGATTTGGGCGGATTATATTGGAGCCAAAATTCCTCCCAACTTCTTTACTCTTCATTTCTATTTCTTCCCAGATTGAACTTAAGAACACACTTATTTTTTAAGTTCTTCACACTTCTTTTCTTTTCTTTAAAAACGAAGACTTGAGAACATAGAGTTAGAGCCAAGGGTATCATAACTTGAGTTATCCCATAACTCAGCGCCACATTAGCTTAACATTTTAACCTTAACCTACAAAAAATACCCCTTATCATAACTCAACCATAACTCAACCTTTTGGGCCCACTTTTCTTTAAAATATAACATTTAAAAATTCAATCCCTAAACTAATACTTCATTTAATAAACAACCTATCATTCTATTAATAATTATAAAAATAACAAACAAGCTTTCAATATTAAAACATTACATACTACTAGTATACTACGGAGTATAAACTTTCGCAGCCCACTGAAAATTGTTATACAGATTTTCAGTAAACTAGACGAATACCCGTGCATAGCAACGGGATTTTATGGCGATAGATAGTTTATTGATAAAAAAAAAGTTTATAGGTTATAAACGAAAAATAATAAAAGTTTGAAGATTTGGGAATTAAACATAATGTTTTGAAACCCGGTTCGACCCGGGTGGTTCAGCCGGTTGAACCATTCCGGTCGAAAAATGGGTTGATTTAAACCGGGTCAACTTGCTATGTTGGGTTGAAACTAGTCAAATTAAAACACAAACCGAGTTGACCCGGGACGCTTCAAAACCCGACGGGTTGACCCAGTTTAATTTGACCCATTTCTGAGCCAATCTAGCAAGTTGACCCGGTTTAAATCGACCCATTTTTCGACCGGAACGGTTCAATTGGTTGTACAATGTAAATAAATCATTATACCTTTAAGTAATGGATAATGTTTTGAAACCCGGTTCGACCCGGGTGGTTCAACCGGTTGAACCGTTTCGTTTGAAAAATGGGTCGATTTAAACCAGTCAACTTGTTATGTTGGGTCGGAAATGGGTCAAATTAAACCGGGTTTGAAGCGTCCCGGGTCAACCCGGTTTGTGTTTTAATTGGTTGTACAATGTGAATAAATCATTGTACTTTCAAGTAATGGGGTGTTTTAATAAGAGTATTAGTTACATTTCAATTAATTTGTATGAAACTCAACAATTGAAAACTCAACATACCCGGTTTGTGTTTTAATTTGTTGTACAATGTAAATAAATCATTGTACTTTTAAGTAATGGGGTGTTTTAATAAGAGTATTAATTACATTTCAATTGATTTGTAGTTTCCATCAATAGCAGCTCGTTTCCATCAATAGCCGGTTGAAACTCAAGAATTGAAAACTCAACATTGACATTGAAAACTCAACATTGACCTTGAAAATTCAATTTTGACCATTTTTCCTTTATAAGTAGTAGAGATATCACGCAAGCCCAAAATTAATAAAATCTGATTGTTAAAAGCCCAAGTCCACATCTAAACCCTAAACACAAGGACTATATAACGCTAATAAGTTAACAAAACAACCTTATCTCTCCATATAGCTGTTGTGCTTCTTCTCCTTTATCAACGACATACAAGTTAAACATTTGATCCTTATATCTCCCTGGCAAAAGTAACTCAAGAAAGCAACCATAGTTACAAGTTAAACATTCATCTTTTACGAAACACGAAAATTAACCACATGGGGAGTTTAGAAAATTAACCAAAGGGGGCAGCATGTAATTTTTTTTATATATTCAAGATTGCATCTTAACTCAGCGTTATCGTGGTTACTTGGAGGGCAATGTAGGCCATAACGCGATACTCACGGTGTAATAAATCGAGCATAACTCACGTTAAGGACATGACACATAGGCCATAACGCACCACCTACGTTAACATACCGAGGGCTCTTAAAGGGTTTATAAATAAGTGGTATTCATATAGTGCGAGATGCTCAGTAAGTAAGGGTGCGTTTAGTTAAACATAAACACCTTTATTTTCTACAAAATGATTTGTACAATAAGGAAATAGAGATTACGTTCAAATCAAATGTTTCCCATCAAATTCTCTACACAACTTAAAATTTGCATTTCTTACTTTAACAAGAAAAACTACAAAACATATATTTTTTCCCTTGTTTCCCTTGTAACCCGCCTTTTTTTATAATAGAAAACAATATCATATGAATGCGTTTTTATGTTTTGTGGAAAATTAAATCCTTTCCTTTTTTGTACAAATTTGAAAATAAAAACTGAAGAAATTTTTTCTTCTAACTAAACGCACCCAAAGTAACTGTGCGTTCAAATCTCAACCGAGGCAAGTGTGTAATGTATTGTTAGTTTATATAAAGTGAGTTTGTTAGCATTAGTTTTTAAAAGAAATATCAAATGCAAAGTTTATGTATCGAACACTTTAAAGCTATCGTAACACTATAAAAGCCAGGTTTTATCTATTCATGAATGTATCTACAACAAAAAACCTTAAGTTGAAACGACAAACTTTACATTCACATAAGTAGTTCATTTCATTCACGCACCTACTTCTACACTTTTCAAATAAGCTATAAAAAAAAAGTTATACTTCAACCTAACCATTAGCAAGTATGAGCACATCTTGTGATGATATGAAAATTCATGTGCTCCAGCTTATGAGTATAAGCTTTTCATATTGAATTCAACTCCTAATTCTCATCATGAGGGAATTTAGTGTCTTAAAAATTAGACTTATGTTGATTATAAACCAATCCCTTTAGCATACTTTATAATCAAGTCTCTACCCAATCTCTTCTTTAAGTGATCAACTAATTTTTTTGTGATCTTACAAACTCTATAGAAATCACTCCATTCATTATTAGTCATGAATCATGTTATATCTAACACCTAAGTGTCTTGCCTTCTCATTGTACATTTGGATATAATTATTTGCCAATGTAGCAACACTATCATGGTGGATAAAAATAGGTGTTATAGGTTTATGTCATAATGAAATTCATGGCTTTTGGTCCACGCAGTGTTGCAAAAATCAGCCTAGGCAGCCGATTAATTGCTAGGCGGGGATTAACCGCCACGATTTTCATCAATCGGCCTTATTAATCAGTTTGGTAAAAAATCGGTCAACATACCGATTAATCAGAAAAAATCGGCCAAAAATCAGCTAAATCGGCCAACTCTGTTACTGATAGAAATCGGCCAAATCAGGCATAAATCGGCCAAATTGGAACAAAATGAGATAGATCGGCCAAATTGGGCATATTTTTCAAAATTTTATAATTTGATATATAAAAAATCCAATCCAATTAATCCCCGCTTAATCCCCGCCTAACCGATTAATCGCTAGGCGGTACTCGGCCAGCTACCGCCTAACAATTTTTGCAACCTTGGTCCACGCAGTTTGAGCAAATGACGATATCTTCCTACTAATAATAAGAGCAATAACAACAACCCAAAACCACAATAACACCATTTGTACTTTTCAACGGTTATAAATCTTATTATAAATGAATCAAATATTTACAATGTAATAGATCACGGTAAACTATTTCGGTTGATGACAAATGTAACACTCCTATTAGAACGACTAGTGGCAGCTAGCTTTGCTTAATTCGTTCCTAGGAGAAGGGATCCTATCATGTTTTTTTGGACCTCACATGTTTTTTTGGTTTACTTTTGGTAATTGTCTCATGAAATAAGAGATAATCATTAATGCTACAACAACAACAACAACAACAACAAAACCCAATCCCGCCGAGGCAGGAAATGGGGGAGGTAAACTGTAGACAGATCCTACCCCTACCCCAAGGTACGCCCGGGAGTAGAGAGACTACTTCCAACGGGACCTCCGGCCAGTGCAGGTGTGCGGGTGAAGTGAAAGGAAAAACGAGCATAAGATCAATGGCAAAAAAACAACAAGCAAAACAAGCAAAAGAAAGCAGGAAATACAAGCAAACAAACCAGGGGAACAAACAAGGCAAAAGCAGACAGACAGAGGCAAGGGGGCACAAGCAAAACACAAGCAAAGAAGCACAAAACAGAGCCCAAAACGAAAACATACAGACAAAGCACCCAGAAAAAACAAACCTAAGGGGCCAAAAACAAAGTAGAGCAAAGCAACGCAAAGAGCCTAAAGCTAAGGCAAAGTAAAAAAGAGGCACTAACAACCTAAAGCAAGGCAACGCACGGGGCCTAAAGCTAAGGCCAGGCAAAGCAACGCACGGGCAAAAACACAAAAGCAAAAGAAAGGCAACAAAAACCCAAGCGCAAAGGCAAGGCAACAAAGGGACACCTACAGGAGAAACCTACAACAACCTAAACCCACTAAGCACCCTGACGAAACTACCCGCAAATCCTAATTCTATCTATCCACACCTTCCTATCTGAGGTCATGTCCTCGGTCAAGAGAAGCTTCTTCATGTCCAGCTTAACTCTATCCTCCCATCTAAGTTTGGGTCTACCCCTCTGTTAGGTCACCGTATTGTAAACACAAGTATTGATTTGATAGAAATAAGATGAGAAATAGAGTTTGGTTGATTAGATCAAATATGAAGAATAAAAGTGCAAGAGTTTCCTTATGTAAATGAAATAACCAACAAGAAATAGGATTACATAGATGTCCTATTTATAGGAGAGGAGCTAGGGCAACACTTCCCTATTCCTTCCTTTCTTAAACGTGTGGGCTTAAGGCCCATTGGACGTGTAATGGACTTTACACGTTTACATGATAAGTTAAATATTCTAGCAACCTATTACAAATACTGAAATAACCAAGACTTGATTAAATGTTGATAAACTTAGGTCCTAACAATCTCCCACTAAGGATCGGTTATGAAGGAGTGATGTTCGTCACGGTCATTTGAGGTTGCTTGACGTCTTTGTGTTTGGACTTTAGTTGTTAACTTTCATAGCTTTAGACGTCTTCAAAATGATTAGTAGAAATGATTCATCGCTCTTTGTTCTTTATCTTTGCTGATGAGATAGTGATCACATGATGTCGTAATCTGCCGTTCGTCACTCTCTTAGATTCCAGTGGATCTGCATCTTTCCGACATGCTCATACATCTTTGACGTTTGAAACTTTCATTTGTGAGTAGCTCTCTTTTTATTGATGAAGATTCTTAGTGTTGACGTAGAATTCTTCTTTAGACATTGCTTTGCTTTAGATCATTATTTTTTAATACTTTGTAGATTCTTTTGGCATGGAATCTATCTTTGACTTTTGTGTTGCTTCGATCTTTCATGAGAGCTTTCATAGTTATTGAGATGTAAGTATAAGCATGTGGAAGCTGGTGCTCAGGATGGTGGTTGTACCTGCATTGAAACAGTTAGCAATAATACATCCGGTACTTACAGGTTTAGAGTTAGAATTCGTCAACAGCATAGTGTGAAGACTCCTTCTAATCCTTACCAAGGCCGTTCCTAATCGGATACCCCCTAGAGGGCTTACACAGACAT
>LBNU01024480.1:175638-192506 GCA_014162995.1 Artemisia annua | reverse complement strand
TACTCTTGAGTTTTCGTTTGTCAACCAGTGGCTCTGCAGTTGGTTCATCTTCTGCTTCTTCATCACGAATAGCATCACTCGGTTCATTAATGGTAATACCCGTACTTCTTCTTTGTTCTTGCTCGGCAGTCTCCTTGCTTAATTGTTTTGTCAGTTCAAGCCCTGGAAATTCCTCTTCTTCATCTTCTTTATCATCCTGAGCCTTTGACCTTCTTTCATAATCTTCTTCGTCATCTGATTCAGAGCCGAACTCAGAGTCGGTTTCTGTTTCAGATGATGAAGCTGATGGTTCATCTTGTGGAATCTGCTTTGGAGCAGCTTTCCTTCTTGGTCTGGTGGGTGGCTTTTGGGCAGTCTTTGGTTGTTGGGTAGTAGTGGTACTGCTAGTGCTTCCAGACTTGCCACCCCTCCTGCTTCGGGTTTGAACAACTGAAGCTGGTTCTTCTTCTTTCTCAGTATAACCAACTCTCCCAGCTTTGAATGCTTTGTCATAAATCTTGTAGTTCAGAGTCTTTCTGATTTCATCATCCAAGAAATGATCAGGGATTCTCATTCCTTTTGTCCTTGGAACGAGTCTGATGGACTTGACGAAGGAAATCCTGGGATATTTATTGAATATGTCCTTTGGTTCAGTCCTGTCGTGCATCCTCTTGATATAGTCAGGGGTTTTCTCACAGAAGTATTCGATGAGCAATTTTGTGAATCTAATGAACGGAATTACGGTCCTGTCACGGTCAGTCTGAATGTGATGGATCATGTCGCTCATTATGGGTGCAGCAAAGTCAATAGGTTTCATTGTCATCATTCCCCAGAATACTTGCATGTGCTCTAACCTTGAATGCTCATGACCACTCCTTCTTCCAGCAATAGATCTGACAATCAACATGTAGAAAGTTCTCCATGGTTGAGGCAGATATTTAACGTTGAACTTTGAAAGTTTTGTGAGTGATTCATTATCAGGAATGTCATATCCTAGATCAATGAAATAGTCAAGGATTTCCAGTTCGGTCAACATCGGATGAAATTCAGTGGGAGTCGGTAACATAAGAACTGTGCGAAGAACATCAAGATCTACTATGTATCTTTGTCGATCCAGCTCGACAGTAAATGAAATGTCGTCCAAATTGGCCTTAGCAGTGTACCAGAACTGATGAATGTAGAAAGTTGGTACTGATGTAGACTTTGTAAGCATGGGCTTGCAGGGATGAGCCAGTAGTATGTCCTTGAAAATCTTGCATGTGTCTTCTGGAATACTGAGTTTGTTGAAGTCAATGCGAAGATTGTTTTGGTCAATTAAGACATTGTAGTCTGCTGGTAGAAATTCACCAAGTGCAAGTAGTGGTAGATTCTGTTGTTGTGGAACTGATTCATCGTGTTGAGCCATTGTGTTCTGAAAGTTTCATGTCATGAAATCAAACATCCAGATTTGTTAGTCATTAGTCCGAGTCCATGTTTGATATTCAAAGACATATATGTTGCATTCATGGTTCAGTTAATTAATATGTGATTAATGACGGTATTATTAATTAACATGTAATTTAGATGACTTAGCAGTTAATCATTTAAAGCACATACATCTTTTGACAACATGTCTAATAACACAATACTATCACAAGTTAATGAACCTTATTACAATACACACATTCATGAGGATTCATCCAATATACAAGTTTTCGAAAAGTTACAATCACTTGAATTCTCAAAAATATGTTACAAATGATCTCGAAGATATTACAAACAAAGTTCTCTAAAACTATTACTAATGAAGATCTCGAAAAATTTGGTGCAAGAAAGATCTCGATAACTTTCTATAAGAAAGATCTCGACAACTTCAATGGACTAAAGTTTTCGAAAACTCTGCAGCAAAGTTTCTCAAAAACATGGCATGTAAAAGATCTCGAAACTTTTGTTAATAAAAAAGATCTCGATAACTTTTGTATAGAAAAGTTCTCGATAACTCAAGGATTTCGAAAATATTTCTCGAAATTTTTTATTGAGAGATTTCGAAAGTTTTCTCAATTTTCTCGATAACTACTGTTATGAAAAGATTTCGAAAACTTTACAAAAGATCTCGATAAAATCTTTTGAGAAAAGATTTCGAAAATTTTTCTCGAAAATTCTTATACAAGAATTTTCGAATTCTTTCGAAGACATACGTTTGGAAGAATTTGTTGAATCTTTGAATGAACCTGATGAATAGAATGTAAGATAATCAGTTAGAAGCACATCATATTCATTCACAAAAGATTTCGAAAGATTTCATGAACCCTAAATTATCTAGAAACTTTTAAATGAGAAATCATGATGCAATATCACTGAAATACATGAATTAACACATCTAGAAACACTTTTGGGCAGTTTAATTGGACTCATTAACATCACAACGAAAAGCCCCAAATGCAACGAAGAACCCTAACTATCTAGATCTTGCAAACTGATGAATTAAAGCAATTAATAAGCACAAACATGTTTCTATAGCTTAAACAAACATATCCCACCAATAACATTCCCATAAACAACACTCAATCTCAAAAACCTAATTCGACTTAAACCCTAATTTTTGAAAACAATCCAAACGTGAAATCTGTTATGATTAAGAGTTAGGGACACGATTATAATACGTTTAATACTAAAAGACCTATGAATACATAACCTAAAACAACTTATCACGCAAGAATCATAATTTTCGAGAACCCTAGTTCTAAGGATCATAATTACAAGAAATCTAGCCATCAAAAACATAATTGGTTAAAAACCCTTTGTTAGAATGAGCCAAAGATCATGAATTTACTTACGGTTTGATGATCAAGAACACGGATTTGAGTGACGAATTTTGGCCGTATGATAATATGAGAGTGTTTGTTTTTGTTTTTTTTTTGAATTTGTGAAGAGTAAAAAGAACGGGGGTGTTTGTTTTGTTGTATTGTTTGAAACTTTTTTGTCTTTTTGGCAATTTTAGTCCTTGGACAACATACTAAACCATATAACAAGTTCTAATGTAATTATTTAACGGTTTATGGTAATGACAGTCAATGGTAAAGACATACTAGGCTAACAAAGAAGTAAAAGGGAAAAGAAATGATACAAGAGATAACCTTTGACGTTCCACCAATATTAGAAAACATCATACCTACTAGAAATATGCAAGTACACATGTTTGAACAAGATTTATGAAATTTGAAGAACATTTTCTCCCCCTCAACACTTGGTATGAAAATATTTGAAATTTTTGATAAACCAAAGTGTTGACGAAGATTGTGTACATGCATTTGAAAAACAAAATAAAGGAAAATAAAATATAACATCTTTTTGGTATTTTTGAAGATTTTATGATTTTGTATTTTTGTTTTTGATAAATATTTACAAAAAATAATTTTGGTATTTGACTCAGTTAATTGTTTTTAAGAAAGGAATTTAGATCATCTGGAGTCAAACACCGCATACCAATCCGGTGAACTAGCTTAGTAAACCTTCCCGGGGGTAGTGGTTTTGTGAACAAGTCTGCCAGTTGGTATTCAGTACCCACAAAGTATAACTCTATTGTACCCTTTTCAACATGCTCCTTGATGAAGTGATAACGGAGATCAATGTGCTTGGCTTTGAATGCAGAACCGTGTTGCAAGAGATTGCAATCGCACTTTTCGAATCACAATACATTGGAATCTTGTTGAATAAGCATCCGTAGTCCATTAGCTGTGTACGCATCCAAATTACTTGTGCACAACAGGCAGACATGGCAACATATTCAGCTTCTGTAGATGAAAGTGAGGTGCAATCCTGCTTCTTTGATTGCCAAGACACGAGTTTATCTCCTAGAAACTGCAAACCACCAGAAGTACTTTTGCGTGTATCCATACACCCTGCATGATCAGCGTCTGAAAAAGCTATTAGTTCAAAACCGGAATCCTTCGGATACCAGATCCCCAAGTTAATGGGTCCCTTTACGTATCGAAGGATTCTCTTAGCCTCATTGAGGTGACGTTCAGTAGGACTGGACTGATAGCGAGAGCACATAAGTACATCAAATACAATATCCGGTCTACTAGCGGTGAGATACATCAGTGACCCAATAATACTACGGTACTTTGTGGGGTCAACTGGTTTCCCATTTGGATCCGCATCTAACTTAGTTGTATTAGCCATAGGAGTATTGTAAGTATCACAACTGGTCATGGCATGTTTCTTAATTATCTCAAGAGCGTATTTGGACTAATTTAGGAAAATTCCACGGGGAGACTGATGAACTTGTAGTCCCAAAAAGAACGTAAGTTCACCCATCATTGACATTTCAAAATTTTGTTTCATTAATCTGGCAAAAGCGTTTGAGTACTTTTTGTTTGTAGAGCCAAAAATAATGTCATCGACATATATTTGCACAATTACAACATCTTCCCCGTGTTTTTGAAAAAACAACATTGGATCTAGTAAACCTTTAGTGAAAGAATTAGCAAGCAAGAAAGCAGTAAGTTTATCATACCACGCCCTGGGGGCTTGTTTGAGACCATAGAGAGCCTTCTTAAGTCGGTAGACATGATTTGGGTGCTCTGGGTCGACAAATCCCTCTGGTTGACTAACGTAAACCTCCTCACATAATTGACCGCTCAGAAATGCAGTTTTCACATCCATTTGATAAACGACCATGTTTTTGTGAGCAGCGTATGCTAAAAATATTCGAACAGCTTCGAGTCTAGCCAATGGTGCAAAAGATTCCTCAAAGTCAATTCCTTCCTCTTGAGTATATCCTTTAGCTACCAAACGTGATTTGTTACGAATAACATTGCCTTCTGCGTCCAACTTGTTTTTCCAAATCCATTTTAGCCCAATGACATAAAATCCATCCGGTCGTTCAACTAATTCCCAAACTTCAAGACGTTTGAATTGGTTGAATTCCTCTTGCATTGATTCAATCCAGTTGTCGTAAGTGAGAGCTTCTTTAATATTTTTCGGTTCTTCATGACTAACTGTTAGAGCATAAATGCAATGTTCGGCATCGGAGTGAAGTTTTTGTCTAGTCATAACTGGAGCTGTTGGATGACCAATAATGTTGACAATTGGATGGTCACGAGTCCAATGATGTGTTGAAGGGTGAGGGTTATGAAACTGCTGCATATTAGTTGGTTCCAAGTTGCGTGTTGACGACTCAGCAATATCAGAAAGGTTCGGAGTCGGAGCAAACGGATTGAAGAACGCATTTGGATCATAATTTGCAGGTTCGGGTACTTGTTGTTGGTTCAGATCTTCAGTTGGGTTGTCGGTGTTGGAAGCGGTTTGTTCTTCTATTGTTGGTGATTCAGTCGGGGGTGCATCGGGTGTTACTATTGTTGTTGTAGTAACCGTTGTATCAGGTACTTGAATATTATCAGGTTGAGCAGCGGAACTAGTGGATACATCTGGTGCACGTGTCTCAAATGAATCATCGAACAAAGGAGAAAACAATGTTTCCAATTCTCGACGAGTTAGTGACAACGGTTCAGCTGAAGAATCTGGAAAGTTTAGACGGTTGGTTGCGGGTCCTAAGCTGTTTTGCTCAGAAGCCATTTCTGTGAGCTCATCGAAATTAGCATGAATAGTCTCCTGAATCTCTCTAGTACGACGGTTGTAGATTCGAAATCCTTTTGAGTTTTCACAATATCCAATGAAGATACCGACGTCAGCCTTTGCTTTAAGTTTTCCAAGATCATCACGATCATTATTTGGATAACATAGAGAACCAAATACATGAAAGTGTTGTATGTTAGGCTTTCGTTTGTGAACAATTTCATACGGTGTGACTTTGTGACGTTTGTTGATCATACAATGATTTTGGGTGTAACATGCGGTAGAGACAGCTTCCGCCCAAAGATAATCTGGTAATTGAGCATTAATGAGCATCGTTCGTGCGGCTTCCACTAACGTTCTGTTGCGTCTTTCGACCACTCCATTTTGTTCGGGAGTCCGTGCAATTGATGTTTGATGTTCAATCCCAACTTTCTCAAAATAATCACGAAGGGTTTGATTCTTGAATTCAGTTCCATTATTTGTTCTGACGATTCTGACTGTATTGCGAAGTTGAACCTGAATTTTCGTGAGAAAGGTGATTATCATCGATGGAGCTTGATCTTTGCTTCGAAGAAAGTAGACCCAAGTCTATTTGGAGAAGTCATCGACTATCACAAGAATGTATCGTTTCCCATTAATCGTTTGTACTCGCATTGGGCCACATAAACCCATATGAAGAAGTTGAAGAACATGATCGTTACTTGGTTCTGGTTTAGAACTTAGATGTGCACGTTTACTCTTTCCTTGTTCACAAGCGGGACATAAGTGATCTTTTGTATATCTGAACCTTGGAAGACCGTCAACTAGTTTATGGCGAGCAAGATCAGTCATAGTTCTGAAGTTGAGATGTGACATGCGTTGGTGCCATAACCAGGATTTTGTCGATTCAGCCTTTGAAAGTAGACAAATGGGAGAGGAAACGGTCTTGTCGGACATTGAAATTGTATAAAGACTGTTTCCACGTGTGCCGGACATGAGATCATTTCCTTGTAGATCACGAACAAAGCATGTTTTCTCCCTGAATGCAACTTCCAGATCACCATCACAAAATTGACCAACTGAAAATAGATTGTGACCGAGGCCTTCAACATAATAAACACGACTAATTTCGATATTCCCACTGACATAGTCCCCATATCCCATAATTGCAGTAAAATGATCATTCCCGAATCTGACAGTACCAATGAACTTTGAGACAAAGTTTCTTAACAGTTTAAAATTGCCTGTCATGTGTCGGAGCATCCGNAATGCAACTTCCAGATCACCATCACAAAATTGACCAACTGAAAATAGATTGTGACCGAGGCCTTCAACATAATAAACACGACTAATTTCGATATTCCCACTGACATAGTCCCCATATCCCATAATTGCAGTAAAATGATCATTCCCGAATCTGACAGTACCAATGAACTTTGAGACAAAGTTTCTTAACAGTTTAAAATTGCCTGTCATGTGTCGGAGCATCCGCTATCAACAATCCAGAGAACAATTTGCACCACCTACATAACATAAAAGAGACAACGATGGTACAATGGTAAGGGTGGAACCCGAAGAAGTTGTGGGTTCCGTTGGGTTAGAAGCACACATATTAACAATTTTAGGAATCCATTTAAAGTTATGTGTTCTTTGTAACCAACGTTGCCAATTCCAACTAGATTTAGCCTTTTTCTTAGTGAATTCGCTAAGTGATGGCATGTTCTTAGGGTTATTGTTCGCAACTAATGGGTGGACTACATCATTCTTAGAAACTACACAAGGCATAAGTCCTAGCACAGATTTTGAAAGATTAGTGGGCCTTGATTTACTGCCTGATGTACGTTTCTTAAAACGAGATAAAAGAGAATTCGCAACACATTTAGAATGATCACCAGATAACATACTCTTACGACAAAACACACATGAAGCATCAACATTCAAAGCATTTAAAGGTTCATCATTCGTCACACAACGATTAGGATTACAATTTGCCAAATCAGAATCTAAATCTAGTGCACTATGAGTATTATTCAAAGTCCTATGGTGTTCTTCTACATCAGAGGCTTCTAGTGTCTCTCTTTTACGTTGCAAAATCCTATTCTTCCTTTTCATACGTTTACGCTTGGATCTGCTAACGCTATGAGTGGCAACTATTCCTGTAGAAGTGGAAGGATCCATATTAGACTTATGAGTGTGTTATTCTACATTGGTTTTGTCTACTGAGTACATTCCTGGTGCAATTACTTTAGTGTTGCAGATTTTCCTTTTTCAAGTTCACGTATTTTCTCTTTCATCTCAATGATAATGTGCTTTTTATCTTGAATTTCACTTTCGAGCTTTCCGTTTGAATAGAGATAATTATCTCGACTCTTTTGCCAATAGTCTGTAACTTCTTCCAATTCTGCAATTTCCTTTTTATATTTTGAAATTTGACTTTTTAATTCCTCATTTTCTTTTTGAAAGGCTGTGGAAGTGTTAAGACTTTGCATTTTTAGTTTGAAATCAAGACTTTGATTTTGACACCATTCAAGCTTTTTGTTGAGTTGGAAAATCTCATTTGAAAGTATGTTTTGCACATCATCATTGTGTTTTCGGAGATTAACGTTTTCATCTTTTAATATCTCAATTTGTTTAGTCAACAACTCAACATCATCACAGTGATCATCAACAAGCATAGAAGTACTAGATTCATAAAGAGAATTCATAATCACAGAAATTATATCAGCACTAAGAACATGTTCCAAGACTCGATCAGCTTCTTTTTGTAAAAATTGATTTCGACGTTTTTGTTTTACAATCGCTTGTTCAGATTCTTGAAAAACATCTATGATGGTTTTGACTTCCTTGTTAAGTTCCTGTTCCCATTTCTTAGCATATGAATGCAAACGTTGAAGACTTGGATTAAATTGAGTTTGTAACATTTCCCTTCTTTCTTTCGCAACAGGGGAAAGAAAGTTGGCAACAGTGAGTTCAGAATTCTTTTCAACAGCATATTCCATTGTTTGGATCTCAGTTGTGAAAGATTTATAGTACTGAAATAAAGTAGAGTCAGTTAACATGCTTAGCTTCTTTTGTAAATCGTTGTTTTTATGAAGAATTGTCTCTAAACATGTTTCCTTATCTGCTTTTGCTTTGAAAAAGTTGAGTTGTGATTTACAAAGCTCAAGTGCTTTTGTTAATTCAACGTTTTTGTCTCTCAACCTTGCATTCAGTGCTTGACCCTGGATATTTTGATTTTGGCTGGTCATAAGTAACATTCTCCATTCGGCGTCTGAATCAGACAAAAGCTCATGTTGTTCAAGTTGATCATTGTTATCTTGTGCAGTTGATATAATTGTTTCATCAAATGTAACAATTGGGTTTATTGGATGATCATCAAATAAAACCACTGTGGACATTTGATCAGTTATATGAGTAGATAACATAGAATCAGATTGAACAACTTGTTCATTGTCTGAGATAGAATTAGACGGAGAACCACTGTCATGTATCAGGCATGGATAAGAATCATTTGCTTGATACAGAGCATCAGTGTCATAGATTGGGCTGGAATCACTTACCTGGAGTTCATGTGTGTCAGCCATTAGTAGCATATCAACAGTTCCATCTGAGTTATCTTTGACAGAAGCATAAGAGTTGTTGTTAGACACTGTGTGATCAATTTCAGTAGTAGAGTTGCGTGCTTCATTGTGAAGTGCCGAAAGATATGCTTGCAGATAATATGCACTTCCATGAGATTTGCTAGATGTCTTATCCACTTTAGTATTATCATCTTCAAGCTTTCCTAGATTTGACAGCGGCGATTTCAGATAGCTATGAAGTGTGATAGGTGGAGCAGGGAGAATGCTTTTCAGGAACTTTCTTTGGAGACATGACTGTAGTAGCTGATTCATTCGGAGTTCATGGTATGACAAATGCATGAGTTCAAGCCGTTTCCACATTTCATGAGCACTGGCATCAAAGTCCATTTTAGAGTCGATGGAGTTTGGAAGGCCTGTTATGAGGTACCAAACAGCTTGTTGATCAGCATCGTATTGATCTAGGTCAGACCTAGTCAAAGTGTCTCTAGTTTGTAGTTCAATGAACCCAGTTGAGTCAGCAATGAATTTCATTTGATATGGTCCTTGAAGAATGGATTTCAGTATGAGATTAGCTTATGGACGACCGTTAACCCATTGTAAAAATCGTCGTTTCCAAAAAATGTAGTTACCAGGTAACAACATAGGTGGATTTGTTTCATTACCAAAGTGTAATACATGACGAGGGTCGGTACTCTGACGTGGAGTATAAGGAGAGTTTGAGTACGGTAGTTGAGACATGATGAAAGACTTGTGTGTAAATGGATCTTGTAGAAGGTATAAGTGTTATGCCAAGCCTTGTAAACTTTCCCAAGTGTTTTCTCGAAACTTTGTTGAAGAATATCTCGAAAAGCAGTCAAAGTCCAAAGTTCTCGATAAATTACCAAAGTTCTCAAAAATTTACAAAATTTCTCGAAAAAATACAATTATCGAGAAAAATTTTAAGATTTTTCGAAATCTTTGAGTTTTGTGAGTTTAGCAAAGTTCTCGAAAATAATGAAAAAGATTCGAAAGTTTTTCAAAGATCTCGAAAATCAGAAGATTTTGAAACTTTAGAAAAGTTCTCGAAAAGTTTCAATTCTTCGAAAAAATTACAACAATTATCGAGATTATACAAGCTCGATAATATCCAAGGATTCGAAGTGTTTTCTTTCTTATACAAGAGAGAAAAGCACTGAGTAAGCAACAGAAACACCTTAGGAGCAAAGAGCAAAGTTCTCGAAAGAATGGGGTTTAAGGATTTCGAAACTTTGTCAAAAGTTGGCAGATTTTTGTTTTTGTAAAAAGCAATCCAAAAACACGTTTTTAATCCAAGATTCTTGTACAACTAACCTTAAAATGATGAAATCTTAAAGAAAGTTGCAAACTTGAACCACTTTTCAAAAATTTGAAAATATTCGAAAAATAGTACAAAAAATACGAATCTTAATTTTTTGAAAAAATTTGAAACTTTGTTGGTTGTTTTGAGTTTGTAACACAAGTTTGAGAACAAAGATGTGATAGAAACACGAAACAAACAAGAAAGTTGCAAGCTTTTGCAAAAAAATAACGAGTAAAAACAACCTTTTTGATTCGTTAGCTACAAAAACAAAAGTTACACCTTCTTCTAGCGATTGATACCACTTGTTATGTCACCATATTGTAAACACAAGTATTGATTTGATAGAAATAAGATGAGAAATAGAGTTTGGTTGATTAGATCAAATATGAAGAATAAAAGTGCAAGAGTTTCTTTATGAAAATGAAATAACCAACAAGTGTAAGAAGATACATAAGGTCCTATTTATAGGTGAGAAATAGGGCAACATTCCCTTCCTCCCTATCTTTCTATTTCGTGTGGGCTTGAGGCCCATTGGACACTTAGTGGACTTACACTTAAAACATAAATAACTTAAGTAATTTAGCAAGCTATTACATTCACTGGAATAACCGAGACTTGACTAAACGTTGATAAACTTAGGTCCTAACAATCAGGCTTGGGAGCGCTTTAAAGATTTATTGGCAAGATGTCCTCAACACTATCTAACCAAAATGCAGGAGATAATACTATTTTATAAAGGATTGGACGTACCTACTAGACAAATCTTGGATGCTAAGGGAGCTGTACCACAAATGAGTGCAACTAATGCTAGAAAAGCCATCCAACAAGCTGCTGATCATTCTCAAAAATGGCACGACCGGACCTCTACTAGAACTAAGAGCAACACTAATTTTGACGGGTATGCTGCAATTCAAGCTCAATTGGATNTAATACTATTTTATAAAGGATTGGACGTACCTACTAGACAAATCTTGGATGCTAAGGGAGCTGTACCACAAATGAGTGCAACTAATGCTAGAAAAGCCATCCAACAAGCTGCTGATCATTCTCAAAAATGGCACGACCGGACCTCTACTAGAACTAAGAGCAACACTAATTTTGACGGGTATGCTGCAATTCAAGCTCAATTGGATAAAATTAGTAGAGAGATGAAGAAAAGAGATGAAAGAGTGTATGCTGCCCAAGTTGGATGTGAAAAATGTGAAGGACCTCACTACACTAAGGATTGCCCTACAAAGAATGAAAGTGAGACTTTTGAAGAAGCATACTACACACAATTTGGACAACCATTCCAACCTTCGGGAAAGTTTAGGGAAGCTGCTCCGGGGTTCTATCAAAAGTACAATGGAAATCCCACATATCAAGAGAGAAGGCAGACTTTAGATGACACTCTATAGCAAATTATAGCCGATGCTGCTAAAAGACATGAAGAAAGCACAACTATGATCAAAGAAATCTGAGCCTCAACGGATACTATGACAAGAAACCAAGGAGCTTCGATCAAAGCATTGGAACAACAAATAGGTCAAATGGGTAAGGTGCTTCAAGAAAGGGGATATGGAAGTCTACCTAGCTCAACTAAAACTAATCCAAGAGATCATATCAAGGCCATAACCACTACTGAAGAAGTCATGCCTAACATACCTTTTCCTGAAAGATTGAAGAATGGTGATGTTTTAAAGCCCCAGTATTTCTTTAACTCTTCAATTAGCGTTAGAAGACTACTCAAGGAGAAGTCAAGGATTGAAGAAAAGATCAAGGCTACAATGAAAGAAGAGAACCCTGCAACTGATCTACATGCCTTGCCTCATAAAGAAAAAGACCCAGGAAGTTTTACTTTACCTTGTTCAATTAATAATATGTCTTTCAATAATGCATTATCTGACTTAGGAGCTAGTGTTAGTGTTATGCCCTTTAAGACATTCACTACCCTAGGATTAGGAAAATTAACACCAACTAAGCTGCTTATTAAATTGGTTGATAAAACGGTAAAACGACCTGAGGGGATTGCTGAAAATTTGCTAGTTAGGATTGAGAAGTTTGTATTCCCCGTAGACTTTATAATACTAGATATGCCCGAGGATGTTAAGATTCCTTTAATCCTTGGAAGACCTTTCTTGTCTACTGCCCATTCTAAGATTAATGTGTTTAAAAGAAAAATATCATTAAAAATAGGGAATAACAAACTAGTCTATAAATGCGAAAATCCAGTTAGAAGCATAATTAGAGGCGTTTATATGCTAGGACTAAGAGAAAATGTAAATCTCAATCTAGAAGATGGAATAATGGAAGGCACATTGATCAAAGATAATTTAACTAATCCCAATCATGAGAAACCTACTGACATTAACGCGTCCACTAAATCTAAGCGTAATGTAATTAACAATTCTAGCAACGAATTGTGTGGCTCTAAGTATTAATAAACGTAGGATGATTGTTGAGAAAACCTAGAAAGTCTTGTTTGTTGAGCTACCATCACATCTTGGATATTTGTGCTTATATGATAATAAAAATCTCCCATTTATCACTTTATCCTCTCTACCCGAAAGGGTTAGAATTTTGTTTATACAGATATTGAAAAGACATGGAGTGGAGATCAAGGACGGGCAAGATGTGGTAGACACAACTGGACTGATAATTAGGGAGCGCGACGCTTCCGACTACTTTAATGATCGTTACTAGGAGCTGAACGTGAGTCTAACTTGAAGACTCTGGAATAAATACAAGTGCTGACCGGGAGACAACCAGGAATTTTTTTATCTATTTTTTGTTCTGAGTCGAGTCTGTCAGACCTGCAGAAGATGCGGCGCATCTCCATCATGGAATGTAGCGTATCATCTGCACTGGTCATTTCTTATTTTATTTTTCTGCATTTTTATTTTTCGACTTTAAAACATTCTGTCAGTTTATTTAATGCGGCGCATCCCTGTTTAAGGATGCGACGCATCTTTTATTCTGATTCGTATTAATTCCAGGCTCGATACGGCGCATCTTCTTCCATAGGATGCGGCGTATCGACTGACCTGATGATTTACAGTTTAATTTTTTAGGTTTTATTTTTACTAACTACTAATGTATTATGCAAGTTTGAACCTTCTTAACTCAGGTGTGTTAAAGTCTAGGTGGTATTATAGATTCCTGCACTTTTTGTGGAAACATCACTTATGAAGCTTAAACGTTCTAATCCACAAGAAAGTTGATTTTTGCTCGTAAACGCATAATGGAGGATCATTCCAAGCAAATATCAGGGAAGTTTTTCTGTTCTAATTCTTTTATTTTCTAGTTTTAACCTTTAACACAAACAACGAGGACGTTGTTTAACTTAAGTGGGGGGATGGAGAATTAGAACACTTACTTGTCCAAACTTTTTCAAAATTTGCTTAAAATGCACTTAATATATCAAAATTTAAAATTTTTTTAGCATGTTTTTGTTTATGTCTAAATTACATAGCCGCACACATAACATTATTTTTTGCCTAACATCAAAAACTTTAGTGTGCTGGTGACTTGTAGACTTTAGAACTTGGCTTGTATACTATTCGAGACCACCATAATGAGTATTATTGATATAATTGGAGTGACTTGTCTAACTTGGTAAAATTCTAGGATTACACCCAAAAAGCCTTTATATGTTATGTGATATTAACTAACTACACTGGTTAGTTAACCCCCGTATAAACCCTTTTGTTTACTCTCACTTTTAGAGTAAGATACCCCTAGAAAAACCCTCAGAGCCATTCCTTTCGTTTCTTACACCTTTGTTAAAATGTTTCGTTACACCCTTACACCTTAGCCTACCCTGTAGATTGAAATCCGTGGTTAGTTACTTTAGGCAAAGTGTGTTTCCTTACATTACCTGTGTTCGCGTGCGTAATTCATTATCTTTGGTTAGGTCGGGAAATTGCACAATGCAATTGGAGTGAAAGTACATATTGTATATTTTTAGTTTATTTTTCGTGTGTTTACTACTTTCACTATTACAGTTATTTCTGAAAGTTATGAAAAGTATGGAAAAATTATCCGGAAAAATCGTGATAGAAAAAGTTGTGTAATTTTACACAAGTAAAAAAAATAAAAAATAAAAAATAAATAAAAATTAAAAAAAAATCGAAAAAATAGAAAAGAAAAAGAAAGAAGAAAAAGTTGGAAGTTTGTTTTAACCAACTTATGTAAAGTTTTGTAAAGTGGGAGATATCACCACTATTTGTTGTTGTATATTATATTTATGATTGAATGGGAGTTGGCCGTTACGGGAACGCCAACTAAGGTTATTCTTTGTTTAAGATTTTATTGAGTATAATTCGTGTCTACCTAAAGCGTGAGTTACATGAGTCAAAAGCGTGAGTTATTCAATGATATGAGTCTTATTCATGGGATGGTTGTGAAAGTAATTAACCACACTTAGGATTTTAATCTATTTGTTTTGTTTATTTTTTATTTTACACCAATTTGTATCCCAATTATTATCCATACCTTATATCATTCTTCATCAAAACCTTTATTTTATTTGAGATTAGGGATTTGAGCAATCTTAAGTATCGTAGTCGTGGATTCAATTATGTATTTATGATTTTGTCGCCCTTTTTGATATAATATTATTGGTAAAGATTACTTGGTCCTATGTTTAGCCTATTCGAGTTAAGGAATTGAGCAATTGCGAGTATCGTGGTCGTGGATTCGATCATGTATTCGTAATTTTTTCGCCTTTTCTAGAATATGAGATCGATAGAGATTAAAAAGGATGATCAACCCGTAACCAACAAACCCTTTTTACCGTTTTAGACTTGTTGCTCCTTGGTTTTAGTGGGGGAGATGCGTATACTTGTCAAGCTTATGATAGAATATTTGTCACAACTAGCAACTAAACGATTTAGAATTGTTTTATATTGAAAAATTATTTTGTTTCTACTTCGTTATGTGGTTGGTTGTGTGATTGTGATGCGCGAGATTGCGACCACGCACTAGGGTTTTACCTCTCAAGGGATCTTGAGAAGCTTGCAATCCCCACCAGGCAGTGTACCTGACCGATGTAGTATAGTGTAGTGGCAAGTACCGGGGGATTGATCGTTCTCTCAGGGAATAGTGTCATTAGGATTGAAAAACTACTCTAATAGGTCTAGGGGTGAGGGAAGATTCTTTTTGTATTTTATATTTTTAGGAAAGCAAGTAAAAATCTCAGGTTTTGGAAGAGTGGGCAGAATTAGTTGCTAGCCAACTAACCCAATTAACTACAAATGCAAATAAAATAAAATAATGAAAAGGTAAATGGTTGTGAAAACTATAATGGAGAGAAGTGTGTTTACTTAGATTTCCTTACTCCCTAACTATCTTTTACCGATTGATTAGTGTGTATTAATTGCGTGGATGAAGGATTGTATTCCGTAATACCATTCGTAGGGGTGTGTACGGACTTCCCCTAACTCTATGAGATCCTACTTCACTCCTATGTCGAGCCGGCTAAGAAGCTCCTAACATGGGATCACTAGAATTCACTCATGCATTAAATACAATCAAATAACCTTAGTACACCTTGGTTCATGTTTCTTAAGATGTTCAAGCATGTTACCAACCAGAAGTCTGCCAGTTTTCTTAAACCTAACATTGATAATCACCCATCCAATACAATTAATAACACACCTTTCAATCAATAATCAATAGTTATATTTCATTAGATCTAAGCAAACACAAAGAAAATCTAGCCTAGCATGTTAAACAAAAGACAAGAACAAGATAGAATCAAACAACACATAGACATATTGAATGATTAATTGATTACTTATCTTCAATGTAACATGAGAGATCCAAGGGTTTAAAACCCTTAAAAAGGCTGCAAAAATCATCTAGGGTTTCTCTCTAACAAGTTCCACACGAATACCTAAAAATTATGCGAATATATATAGAAAAACAGATCTGACGGTGTCACGTTATGGTCTTGACGCCGTCACCTCGCCGTGATTAGGGTTTCTTGATAGCCTTCTTGACGCCGTCCCTCTTTAATATGTTCTGGCTTATCAAGGCTTGACGCCGTCAGGATGGGTCTTGACGCCGTCTGGAGTACTGTTCCAGCAGATTTTGACACTTTGTCAAATTCTTCACTTTTATGCTCCGAAAACGTCCAAAATGCTTCCTTTTCCAGAATTTCTCTCCAAAGTACCTAAAATGCCAAAAGGAACGATTTAGGGCGATATTTGATCAAATAAATACGATTTCGGGCTTAAATGACCCCCGAAAAGCGGTACACTTTTCTCCTCATCAAATACCCTTACACTTGAGATTTGCTTGTCCTCAAGCAAATGCGCTTTTATTCTAATCAAAATACAAGTTAGGGGTCATTTAACACTAATATAAAAGTAATTACAACAAATAATCGTTCCACATCATAATAAGCACGGAGATTACACACTAGCACCTCACAAGTAGTGTTTAGATACTCACATCTCTCAGGTGTCATA
>LBNU01024480.1:133915-157626 GCA_014162995.1 Artemisia annua | reverse complement strand
GGTGGGTCGGTTCCTCTTTTGTCTCCTAGATGTAAATCTAAGGATGGAAAGTTGTGTAAAGATTGAGGTTCCGGTTCATCAACACTAGGAAATTCCCTAGAACTAAGAGTAAGGTTATCACTACAAGTATTCCAACCTATATCCTCTAGTGGTGCTTAGTACAAGGGTTCTACCTCCATCGAAATTCCTAAAGTTTCTTCTACTTCTTCCAGGTAAGTCACGGGCGGTGTGTGTGCCTCAAATGATGGTAGGACTTGTGGGGTACTTTGTGGGCTTGCGTTATTTTCCTCATCATTCCTCGTGTCAAGATCACCGATATCCTCATCATGTGTTTTAGTAGAATCTAACCTAAGCATCTTCCTAAGTATCTCTAATGCTTCTTTAGGCATCTCAACTTCTATGTCCGATTCATAAGAATCTTCCTCAATGATCTGATTACTATATTCAATTTGCCTAAAGGATTCATCATGTGTTCCTTGAGATTCAAAGTTATTGATCATAAAACCTAAGTCTTTTTGCTCAATGTGCTCATGTTCGGCTAAATCCTCCATCACATCAAGATCACCTATGTGTTCATCCTGTATTATGGTAGTGCCTAACCATGACATGCACTTAGGTGGCTCAACTCTACCCTCATGTGTGTCGTATGTTTTGGTGAAATCTATCCCACTCATGCAACTAGGTAGTTCAATACTAACCATCTTAGAATCTTGATTTGATTCTAAGTTCATGTTCTTAGAAACTAGGTCTTCTTGCTCCTACGAATCCATCAATTAGTTCCACTTATGGGTCATGGTTAGGAAGCTTTCCTCAAAATTCATCCAAAGGGTCTTACTAAAAGGAATTGATCCTGATAATGATCGTCTAATAGAAACCACACATGCATAGAATTCATCAAACCCATCTAACCTTACCCCCAACTCCTGTTGGATGTCACTAAGATCACAAAAAAAATTCATTGGAATGATAGGAAGCAAATCTATTAGTGAAATATAATTGTTCCTCCATTGTCAATGATCTAAATGGAATTTCATCCGCTATAGTGACAAATGAAAATGGTTTTACAAACAATGGGCACAAAGAAAAAGATAGACTACAAGAAAGCTAATAAAAAGAAAATAAAAATCTCACTAGATATGAATCTAATGAGTAGACCTAATAAAGATAAATTTCAACCTAAGCAATAACTATTCCCCGGCAGCGGCGCCAAAACCTTGATGCGTGGTTTTGCAACCTTGCAAAAGGTTTTACTTCTCAAGGGATCTTGAGAAGCTTGCAATCCCCACCAGGCAGTGTATCTGACCGATGTAGTATAGTGAGTGGCAAGTACCTGGGGATTGATCGTTCTGTCGGAGAATAGTGTCGTTAGAATTGAAAGCTATGTAAACTAGGCCTAAAGGTGAGGGATGATTCTTTTTGTATTTTTTATATTTTATGGAAAGCAAGTAAAATTCTCGGGTATTGGAAGAGTGGGCGGAGTTAGTTGCTAGTCAACTAACCCAAATAACTACTAATGCAATTAAAATAAATAACAATAAAATAAAAGTGGTAGGAACTTCTTATAGTGAGAAAACGTGTTTACTTAGATTTCATTACTCCCTAGTTATCTTTTATTGATTAATTGATTTGTCACAATTGCGTAGATGACGGGTTGCATTCCTTAATACCATTTGTGGGGCCGTGTACGATCTTCCCCAACTCTATAAGCTCCTATCTCTTCCTATGACGACACGTTTAGTATCCTTTCATGGCCTCATTAATAGTTACTTATGCATTAAATACAACCAATAAAACCGTAGTACACATCCGATTACGTTTCTTAAAACGTTCAAGCAAGTTACCGTATAGGAGGTTAGCCAGTTTTCTTATGCCTAACGCTAAAATCAATCACCCACAACAATCAATGAAAAACCAACAATCAATAATCAATAAATAGGTTTCATTAGATCTAAGCAAAAACAAATAAATCTAAGCTATCATGTTAAAAGAAATAAAAGCATACGATATAATCAAACAACACATAGACATATTGAATGATTAAAGGATAACTTATCTTCAATTGAATATGGAAGAAAAGAGGGTTTGAAACCCTAAAATTACTGCAAAAGTCAGACTAGGGTTTGTACACCAAAAGTTCCCCACCAAAAGTTCCACACAATGAATAAAAAAATCGAAAACTATATATAGATTTACACAGGCAACGGCGTCACCTATTGATCGCTGACGCTGTCATCTCGCCGTGGTTAGGATTTCTTGTCGTCCAATCCAATTGCTTGACACCGTCCCCTTGTAGGTCTTCTGGGCCGTCACGCCTTAGATTAACACGTGACGGCCTACTTCTTGTATAACGTGACGCCGTCACGTGTTATGCTCCAATTTTTCTTCTGGCGCGTCAAGTGTAAACGTTATATCCACCTTTTGTCTCATTGAGTGACGGCGTCACCTTGTGACTCTTGACGCCGTTAGGTACAATTTCCAGCATGGTTTCTTGACTTTGTCGTTTTCTTCACTTTTAACTCCAAAAACGTCCAAAATGCTTCATTTTCCAGAATTCTTGTCCAAAGTACCTAAAATGACAAAAGGAATGATTTGAGGAAATATTTGATCATAATATCACGATTTAGGGCTTAAATGACCCCTTAAAATCGTAACAAATTTCTCCTTATCAGATCATCACCACCATCGTCACCAGAACACTATGAGGCTATCCCACCATCACCACCACCTCCTCCACCACAAGGTGCACCAGACATTTGGTTTAACGCGTATACGCAAACCTTCCTAGATACACCTTTTTCCTAAAGGATAATACCCCCAGAAAACATTCCCTCTTACCCACCAGGTTTTCCTCCAAGGATTTATGAAACCGGGGAATCATCAACAGCTGCAACAAACTGCATTACCTCCGCTATACCACCAGTCGAGTTATATGAGAATAGGCTCAGGGAGTTTGAAGCTAGGATTAGGGGAGTTCATGAGTTTCAACGATGGGAGATTCAAGCGTTAATGGATGAACTTGCCATGATCAAGGAACACGCTAGGCACCAGGAATGAAGAAAAAAATCAGTGTTTTATGTAGTATGAGACGAACAATGACAGAAATATGTAACACTTTATAAGCGACTTTGTAATGTTTATGTGTTTTAAGAACAACGACGGACAAATTATTAATGTATATTATGGTATTTGGTTTTTCCTACAGTTAAATGTTGATTTACATTCCCGTGGTTGATTTTTATCATATTTTGTGAATGGTATTCAGACATGTCGTGATGATCATATCCAAGTATGTTGTGAATTGTATTCAAACATGTTGTGATTGTGTTGATGATAACGGTGATATCATGTGCATATGTATTTAGAATGATGTTCAAATGTGTTATGATAACTAAGAAGATTATGGTTCTTTATGTAAAAGAAAAATTTAACAATGATGGTTTCAGAAGAATACTTGATGAGTAAAAAAAAAAAGAAATTTCAAGCCAAGCTTTTGTAGATGATGAATAAGTATGAAATTTCAAGCCGAGCTTTTGTAGATGATGAATAAGTATGAAATTTCAAGCCAAATTTTTGTAGATGATGAATAACTATGAAATTTCAAGCCAAGCTTTTATAGATGATGAAAATGTGTGAAATTTCAAGCCAAGCTTTTGTAGATGATGAATAATTGTATTCCTTAGTAATTCCTCAACTAAGTAATGAACAAAGTGAGAATTTGGTTTAAAAATGGACACAAACGGTGTAATTTCACATAACAACAACATCATCATTATTTGAATTGTGCTTGAGATATTCCAGCATGGAAAAAGTAAACTTATATTCCTGTTGATCTTAACAGAAAATGCCTCGCACAAGAAGAGCTGCTGCCTCACCAGAGCCAACCCCAACACCAACACCAACACCAACTCCCGCTCCAGCACCAGGATCAATCCCACCCTTGACCCCGGAAGATATCTGGAAAATGATTGCGGATGGTCTAGCTGTTGCACTCGAAAACCAACCCACACCAGTGAACCACTCCAGCAGTGCTAGTGGAACTGTTGAAGAAACAACAACTATTATCCCACGAAAGAGCACCTATAAGGATTTCATGAGCTGCCAACCAACCTACTACAAGGGTACTGAAGGAGCTACTGCTCTTGCCCCTGGCTTGAACGTTACGAAACTGTATTTATGAGAAGTGGTTGCCCTGAGGACTGTAAGGTAACCTTTGCAACCGAAACTCTGTTGGATAAAGCCCAATCATGGTGGAATGTCATAGCTCAAAATATGGGAACTGAAGAAGCATATCAGATCTCTTGGGTTGAATTCAAGACAAAATCCCTTAAGAAATACTGTTCAAGGTTTGAAATCAAGAAGTTGGAGGATGAATTTCACTATTTGGTGGTGAAAGGAGTTGAATTGAGAGCTTACAACCGCCGATTTCAGGAACTAGCTGCATTATGCCCAGATGTTGTGCCCGATTTGGACAAAACCTTAGAAAAGTATATTGAAGGGTTAACTCAAAGTATCGAAGGAAATGTTACCGCTTCGAAACCCGCAACTCTCGATGAGGCAATGACAATTGCTCAAAAGCTAAGCGAAAGTCCACCGCGGAACGTAACGAACTAAAGTGAAAGAATGATGATAGGAGGATTATCTCACATGGCAACAGTAAGTATGCTGGTAATGAACGTAACCGCAACTACCATCAAACCCACAATTCTCATCACCACAAACAGAACCGTAGGCAGGAAGCTGCCAAGGCATATGTGGCTACATCAGGTTATGCCGGTAGCAAGCCCTTGTGTAACAGGTGCAAGTTTCACCACACAGGCCCCTGCACCACCAAGTGTGGAAAGTGTCAGAGGATAGGACACATGACTGTTGATGCAAAGCCACCGGAGCGAACATGCAACCAGTGACTGATGCGCGTGATGTGTCGTTGCGGTTTAGCAGTATTAATGCCTACTCAAGTTTTAAATTTATATTTAGCCAACTTATCAATAACACACATACTTACCGAGCAGTGTACCCGGTCAGTATGAATATAATGGTATCTAGAGTGTCGATCACTAAGAGTGGAACATATTATCTAGTTTACCTAATTAGTATTTTAATATCCTAAGTTAATTTTACAGTCTAATCTAATGAAAAGGGGTGTCAACCTGAGAGACTGGCACAGTTTGGTTTTATTAAATAGTAAATAAACTAATGAGCACGAATCAGCGAATAGCAACACGTACACAAATAGATAAATAGAAGCAGAAGAAGGCCTGTCCTGATAGTTAAGCAACTTGTCACTTGTTTTATTGCTAGTTTTATATGAAGCGTATCGTAATTTAATCTGTCTCGTTGGATCTCATTATATCGGCGAGTAAACCCTTAATGATCACTTATGTCTATCCTATTTATCCAAAGACATCAGCTAAATAGGCGAGGAACAGGTATGGCAGCCCGCAGGCTCAGCTAGACACAGAGGTTATCAATGCACTAATATAAGTCACCAAAAACATCATCATATAAACTTTAATTGATGGGAAAGCAATTTTAAGGGGAGCAGTATGGTGGCCACAAGCCCATCAATCCTGATGAATTAAAGTGTACTAATACAATAAAACAAAACTAATTAATTAAATACATGCAGGACCTTCTTGCAGCTCTAATATCTTCGTTTGGGGTGTGTCTTGTGATGCTTATTCGACTGAATTCGTCTCCTTAGGGTTTTGTTGCACATAAAATTCGTATATGTCTTGGGGTATTTATAGTTTCTGTCAGAGAGTATGATGCGGCACATAAAATAGGTAGATGCGGCGCATGTACTTAACTTCGCGTGGGGTCCAAGATTAATATATTCTGGAATATTCGTACACCGTCTTAAGATGCAGCGTATCTTGATCTTTTATGCGGTGCATGTCGTTCAGTGTCTTGGATTGTACCTGGTGAAGTCTTGATAGTGATACGCCGTATGTCAGAAGTATGATGCGGCGTATCTGGAGTAGAACAAGCTTGATCTTCTTCGTTGACCAAAGTTTCATTAGCGGCGCATGGTAGAATTCCATGCGGCGCATTCTTCAAAGTCAGGAAATGGTCTTCGAATTCATCTAAGTATGATATTGCGGCATATCTNTCGATGAGGCAATGACAATTGCTCAAAAGCTAAGCGAAAGTCCACCGCGGAACGTAACGAACTAAAGTGAAAGAATGATGATAGGAGGATTATCTCACATGGCAACAGTAAGTATGCTGGTAATGAACGTAACTGCAACTACCATCAAACCCACAATTCTCATCACCACAAACAGAACCGTAGGCAGGAAGCTGCCAAGGCATATGTGGCTACATCAGGTTATGCCGGTAGCAAGCCCTTGTGTAACAGGTGCAAGTTTCACCACACAGGCCCCTGCACCACCAAGTGTGGAAAGTGTCAGAGGATAGGACACATGACTGTTGATGCAAAGCCACCGGAGCGAACATGCAACCAGTGACTGATGCGCGTGATGTGTCGTTGCGGTTTAGCAGTATTAATGCCTACTCAAGTTTTAAATTTATATTTAGCCAACTTATCAATAACACACATACTTACCGAGCAGTGTACCCGGTCAGTATGAATATAATGGTATGTAGAGTGTCGATCACTAAGAGTGGAACATATTATCTAGTTTACCTAATTAGTATTTTCATATCCTAAGTTAGTTTTATAGTCTAATCTAATGAAAAGGGGTGTCAACCTGAGAGACTGGCACAGTTTGGTTTTATTAAATAGTAAATAAACTAATGAGCATGAATCAGCGAATAGCAACACGTACACAAATAGATAAATAGAAGCAGAAGAAGGCCTGTCCTGATAGTTAAGCAACTTGTCACTTGTTTTATTGCTAGTTTTATATGAAGCGTATCGTAATTTAATCTGTCTCGTTGGATCTCATTATATCGGCGAGTAAACCGTTAATGATCACTTATGTCTATCCTATTTATCCAAAGACATCAGCTAAATAGGCAAGGAACAGGTATGGCAGCCCGCAGGCTCAGCTAGACACATAGGTTATCAATGCACTAATATAAGTCACCAAAAACATCATCATATAAACTTTAATTGATGGGAAAGCAATTTTAAGGGGAGCAGTATGGTGGCCACAAGCCTATCAATCCTGATGAATTAAAGTGTAATAATACAATAAAACAAAACTAATTAATTAAATACATGCAGGACCTTCTTGCAGCTCTAATATCTTCGTTTGGGGTGTGTCTTGTGATGCTTATTCGACTGAATTCGTCTCCTTAGGGTTTTGTTGCACATAAAATTCGTATATGTCTTGGGGTATTTATAGTTTCTGTCAGAGGGTATGATGCGGCATATAAAATAGGTAGATGCGGCGCATGTACTTAACTTCGCGTGGGGTCCAAGATTAATATATTCTGGAATATTCGTACACTGTCTTAAGATGCAGCGTATCTTGATCTTTTATGCGGTGCATGTCGTTCAGAGTCTTGGATTGTACCTGGTGAAGTCTTGATAGTGATACGCCGTATGTCAAAAGTATGATGCGGCGTATCTGGAGTAGAACAAGCTTGATCTTCTTCGTTGACCAAAGTTTCATTAGCGGCGCATGGTAGAATTCCATGCGGCACATTCTTCAAAGTCAGGAAATGGTCTTCGAATTCATCTAAGTATGATATTGCGGCATATCTATTGATAGAGATACATCGCATCTTCTGGATTTCAGTAGACTTTTGACATCTTGCTTGTTTTGCTCCATAATTCGTCCAAAATCGCCAAGTTTCACCAATTGCTTGTTTTACCTGAGAATTACTAAAGTAAACAATTAAGTATCGATTCTCATAGATAATGTAGTAAAACAAGTCAAATAAATAGAATAAATGATGAAAATAATATGTACTTATTTGATGTCATCAAATATCCCCCCACTTGAACTTTACTTGTCCCCAAGTAAACTCTAGATTAAAATTATGAAAATGTATCCTAAAAGGTATTAGGATTTATTTGTATCATTAAGCACGTATTCGTTTATCATAATCACACAACCAAACACTTAACGAAGTAGAAACAAAATAAATTTTCAATATCAAAACAATTCTAAATCGTTTAGTTGCTTAGTCGTGACGAATATTCTATCACAAGCTTGGCAAGCATACGAATCTCCCCCACTAAAGCCAAGGAGTAACAAGTCTAAAGCGGTAAATAGGGTTTTGAGGCTTAAGGGTTGAACCTAGCTTTGTTCAAACATTTCCTGCATAAACTTAGTAGATCGCTGGCGCTAGTCTTCGACGCTTCAACTAACGGATCGTCACTAGTGCACTTCTTGGATCGCTGGCGCGTTATTTGCATAACGGATGATCACCAAGTCATACACTAGATCGCTAGCGCGTTAGTCAATTAATCTAATACTCGGATGGTCACTACCTTATTCATACATTTAATATTTTTTCTAAGCCATCATCATATCCGGATGCTCGAAAGCTAACAACGGATATAACAATACGGTTGGGTAAGGATAACATTTAGGATATGAATTGGTGTAAAATAAAAATAAACAAACAAATAGATTAAAATCCTAAGTGTGGTTAATTACTTTCCCAACCATCCCATGAATAAGACTCATATCATTGAATAACTCACACTTTTGACTCTTGTGACTCACGCTTTAGGTAGACACGAATTATACTCAATAAAATCTTAAACAAAGAATAAACCTTAGTTGGCGTTCCCATAATGGCCAACTCCCATTCAATCCATAAATATAATACAACAACAAATAGTGGAGATATCTTCCACTTAATACAAAACTTTACATAAGTTGGTTAAAGCAAACTTCCAACTTCTTCTTCTTTCTTTTTCTTTTCTATTTTTTCCATTTTTTTATACTAACATATAGATGTGTAAAATTTCACAACTTTTCTATCACGATTTTTCTGGATAATTTTTCCATACTTTTCACAACTTTCAGAAATAACTGTAATAGTGAAAGTAGTAAACACACGAAAAATAAACTAAAAATTATACAATATGTACTTTCAATCCAATTGCATTGTGCAATTTCCCGACCTAACCAAAGATAATGAATTACGCACGCAAACACAGGTAATGTAAGGAAACACACTTTGCCTAAAGTAACTAACCACATACTTTAATCTATAGGGTAGGCTAAGGTGTAAGGGTGTAACGAAACATTTTAACAAAGGTTTAAGAAACGAAAGGAATGGCTCTANCATAAGCTTGGCAAGCAGACGCATCTCCCCCACTAAAGCCAAGGAGTAACAAGTCTAAAGCGGTAAATAGGGTTTTGAGGCTTAAGGGTTGAACCTAGCTTTGTTCAAACATTTCCTGCATAAACTTAGTAGATCGCTGGCGCTAGTCTTCGACGCTTCAACTAACGGATCGTCACTAGTGCACTTCTTGGATCGCTAGCGCGTTAATCAATTAATCTAATACTCGGATGGTCACTACCTTATTCATACATTTAATATTTTTTCTAAGCCATCATCATATCCGGATGCTCGAAAGCTAACAACGGATATAACAATACGGTTGGGTAAGGATAAGATTTAGGATATGAATTGGTGTAAAATAAAAATAAACAAACAAATAGATTAAAATCCTAAGTGTGGTTAATTACTTTCCCAACCATCCCATGAATAAGACTCATATCATTGAATAACTCACGCTTTTGACTCTTGTGACTCACGCTTTAGGTAGTACGAATTATACTCAATAAAATCTTAAACAAAGAATAAACCTTAGTTGGCGTTCCCATAATGGCCAACTCCCATTCAATCCATAAATATAATACAACAACAAATAGTGGAGATATCTTCCACTTAATACAAAACTTTACATAAGTTGGTTAAAGCAAACTTCCAACTTCTTCTTCTTTCTTTTTCTTTTCTATTTTTTCCATTTTTTTTATACTAACATATAGATGTGTAAAATTTCACAACTTTTCTATCACGATTTTTCTGGATAATTTTTCCATACTTTTCATAACTTTCAGAAATAACTGTAATAGTGAAAGTAGTAAACACACGAAAAATAAACTAAAAATTATACAATATGTACTTTCAATCCAATTGCATTGTGCAATTTCCCGACCTAACCAAAGATAATGAATTACGCACGCAAACACAGGTAATGTAAGGAAACACACTTTGCCTAAAGTAACTAACCACAGACTTTAATCTATAGGGTAGGCTAAGGTGTAAGGGTGTAACGAAACATTTTAACAAAGGTTTAAGAAACGAAAGGAATGGCTCTAAGGGTTTTTCTAGGGGTATCTTACTCTAAGAGTGAGAGTAAACAAAAGGGTTTATATGAGGGTTAACTAACCAGTGTAGTTAGTTAATATTACATAACATGTATAGGCTTTTTGGGTGTAATCCTAGAAATTTACCAAGTTAGACAAGTCACTCCAATTTTATCGATAATACTCATTATGGTGGTCTCGAATAGTATACAAGCCAAGTTCTAAAGTTTACAAGTCACCGGCACACTAAAGTTTTTATTTTTGGAAAAATAAGGTTATGTGTGCGACTATGTATGTAATTTAGACTTAAACAAAAACATGCTAAAATTTTTTTAAATTTTGATAAATTAAGCGCATTTTAAGCATATTTTGAAAAGTTTGGGACAAGTAAGTGTTCTAATTCTCCATCCCCCCACTTAAGTTAAACAACTTCCTCGTTGTTTGTATTGAAAGTTAAAAACGGGAAAATGAAAGAATTAGAACGTAGAAACTCCCCTGAGATTTGCTTGGTATGATCCTCTATTATGCGTTTATGAGCAAAATCTACTTTCTTGTGGATGAGAGACGTTAAGGCTCAATGAATAATGTTTCCACAGAAAGTACAGGAATCTATTATACCACTAAAACTTTAACACACCTGAGTTAAGAAGGTTCAAACTTGCATAATTTATTAGTAGTTAGTAATAATAAACCTATAAAAACTGTAAATCATCAGGTCAGTCGATACGCCGCATCCTATGGAAGAGGATGCACCGTATCGAGCCTGGAATTAATACGAATAAGAAAATAAATGCGTCGCATCCTTAAACAGGGATGCGCCATATTAAATGAACTGACAGAATGTTCAAAAGAAAATAAAAAATGCAGAAAATTAAAATGGATATGACCTGTGCAGTTGATACCCGCATCCTATGATGGGGATGCGCCACATCTTCTGCAGGTCTGACAGACTCGACACAAACAGAAAAATAAAATAAAATTCCGGGTTGTCTCCCGATCAGCACTTGTCTTTATTCCAGAGTCTTCAAGTTAGACTCACGTTCAGCTCCTATTTTGTTCTTGTTACGTGCCACCCCTCGTCTTTGATGTGAAAGATGTCGTAATAAACTTGTGTAACATTTTCTTCAGTCCGGGTAAGCTCATTGAATTCAGTAATCCTGATAGCAGCATATTCTTCTGACAGTCCAAAGGAATACTTAATTACCTCAAATTTTGCAGCGGTAAAGGTTGGAGGCTTTTGATATGGTATCCCGAGAAGTTGACATTTTCGTTCCTTGAGTGATTCTATTTTCTCGTTGACAAAGTTAGACTCTTGATTACAAATTAGATAATCCTCAAGTCCGTTTGTGAGTTCTTTATCATTTTCTTCAATTGATTTCGGAAGATCATCCTCAACATCTTCAATAGGATGATATCTATCCTCACTACTTGATTCATAATTGCGTTGAAGTTTTTCCCATTCTCTCTGAAGTCTCCATTGTAACCTTTGGTCAAGCTTTGTATAATCATTAAAAATTCTATGCACCCGTTCCCAAAATGTCGTGTCCTTAGGATCGCGAAGTTCCTTAAGTCCTTCGATTCTTGCCTTCTCTTGTAAAGCTTTGCTTTTCCTTTCACCATCTTCAACCAAATTATGCCAACTGTAATCTGCAAAGCTTATATCGTTCCCGTTTCGTGTCATGCCAATTAAGTTACCTCCATTACAAATTCCATCATTCCTCCAGTCACAGCTTGGCCATTCACAAGTCCCGTCCTTGAAGTGAATAGGCTCACAGCTATGTACCAACTCATCGTAATATACTGATTTATTAGAAACCTACGGAACTTGATCATTCCATTCATATAACCAAGTATTCTTGAATGCTTCAAAAGTTTTGAATCAAGGTAAGTCTCCAGTAAGCACATCAATATCAATTTTTAACAAATGGTTAAACTCGTTAAATTCCTTGCATAGAGGGGTTTCATAATCAAACAAGTTTGTTTCAATTCTAAACAATTTACCCTCCTCGTTTTCTATCTCCTCTTCATCATTCCTTGCTCTCCAGTAAGTCCAGAGTTCATTCTTCAGAGATGAGCTCTTTTTTTCAGGGTAACGAAACTTAGATTTCAACCAACAGGCAAATTCAAGGCTAAACCTTTCCAAAAACTCTATTTTAAGCACAACCCAACTAGATTCCCCGGGTTCTTTGTTCAGCCAGCACATTGCCTGTCCAGCAAGTGTATATGGAAAGACTAGAAGCATAAATCGGTTATAGGTCATATTCTTTGTCTTGTAGAGGTTAGCAATTTCGAGGATTCTTTCCATGTGTTCATTAGCATCTTGATTTTCAAATCCACAAAAGGTATTATCTTGCAGTGATTTGAGAAATTGACCTCTCACAACAAACCAGTTGTTCCGATTCGGCCTTGTTCTAAAAATTTCCGAGTGATTATCCGAACGGGTTTTATTTATGCATTCCTCCATTGTTATAATTTTCGTCATTGTTTCTGTTTCTTCTCCCTTCTCCTGAAATTACCACAAAAGCATCAGTAGGACAGGTTTTATAAAGTAAAATATCAAAAAAATTAACAATGAAAACGGAATGCTAAGAATAAAAGTTATTGATATCTACAGGTGATGCGCCGTATCCTGGAAAAAGGATACGCCGTATCTTATTACGTTAAAATTAAAATCAGACTTTTATTCAGAAAACCGATACGCCGCTTTTGAATTAGAATGCGCCGTATCTTATTAAATATCAAAAATCGATTATATTTATAAAAATTTAAATGCGCCGCATAAGCAGAAGCTAATGCGCCGTATTTTCATTACGTTTCAAAATACAAGATTTTTGATTCAGTGAATGCTCCGTATCGACAAAAATCGATGCGTCGCTTCTGTTTAATTAATTTGAAAACTGTTTTTAATTAAATATATAATACGTCGTATCTGAAGAAAAAGATGCGTCGTATGGCATTAGGGTTTCGAAAATTTTCTTTTAAAAACAGAATACACCGTATCTAGGGGATAGATGCGTCGTACTCGAATTATTAAACGCGTTGTATTTATAAAAAGTTAAAACGCAATGCGCCGTATCTGAGAATCAGATGCACCGTATCGTTTGTATCAGCACAATACAACGACAGCAGTAATATAGAAAAACAAAAAAATAATAATAAAATAAAAACAAAAATAAAAATTACAGAAAATAAGAAAACAACAAAAACAGTAAATATGCAAATTATACAATGAATGCAATCTAACTAATATACAACAAAGTTAGTGGTTNCGGGTTTTATTTATGCATTCCTCCATTGTTATAATTTTCATCATTGTTTCTGTTTCTTCTCCCTTCTCCTGAAATTACCACAAAAGCATCAGTAGGACAGGTTTTATAAAGTAAAATATCAAAAAAATTAACAATGAAAACGGAATGCTAAGAATAAAAGTTATTGATATCTACAGGTGATGCGCCGTATCCTGGAAAAAGGATACGCCGTATCTTATTATGTTAAAATTAAAATCAGACTTTTATTCAGAAAACCGATACGCCGCTTTTGAATTAGAATGCGCCGTATCTTATTAAATATCAAAAATCGATTGTATTTATAAAAATTTAAATGCGCCGCATAAGCAGAAGCTAATGCACCGTATTTTCATTACGTTTCAAAATACAAGATTTTTGATTCAGTGAATGCTCCGTATCGACAAAAATCGATGCGTCGCTTCTGTTTAATTAATTTGAAAACTGTTTTTAATTAAATATATAATAAGCCGTATCTGAAGAAAAAGATGCGTCGTATGGCATTAGGGTTTCGAAAATTTTCCTTTAAAAACAGAATACGCCGTATCTAGGGGATAGATGCGTCGTGCTCGAATTATTAAACGAGTTGTATTTATAAAAAGTTAAAACGCAATGCGCCGTATCTGAGAATCAGATGTACCGTATCATTTGTATCAGCACAATACAACGACAGCAGTAATGTAGAAAAACAAAAAAATAATAATAAAATAAAAACAAAAAAAAAAATTACAGAAAATAAGAAAACAACAAAAACAGTAAATATGCAAATTATACAATGAATGCAATCTAACTAATATACAACAAAGTTAGTGGTTAGAATCTAAAAACCTAATAAAAAGAAAGTCTAATTAAATTACTAATCAGATAAACAGATAATAACAATTCACTCCCCGACAGCGGCGCCAAAAACTTGATGCGTGTGATGTTTCGTTGCGGTTTAGCAGTATTAATGCCTACTCAAGTTTTAAATTTATATTTAGCCGACTTATCAATAACACACACACACACACTTAACGAGCAGTGTACCCGGTCAGTATTAATATAATGGTAAGTAGAGTGTCGATCACTAAGAGTGGAACATATTATCTAGTTTACCTAATCAGTATTTTAATGTCCTAAGTTAGTTTTACAGTCTAATCTAATGAAAAGGGGTTTCAGCCTGAGAGACTGGCACAGTTTGGTTTTATTAAACAGTAAATAAACTAATGAGCACGAATCAGCGAATAGCAACACGTACACAGATAGATAAATAGAAGCAGAAGAAGGCCTGTCCTGATAGTTAAGCAGCTTGTCACTTGTTTTATTGCTAGTTTTATATGAAGCGTATCGTAATCTAATCTGTCTCGTTGGATCTCATTATATCGGCGAGTAAAACCTTAATGATCACTTATGTCTATCCTATTTATCCAAAGACATCAGATAATAGGCGAGGAACAGGTATGGCAGCCCGTAGGCTCAGCTAGACACAGAGGTTATCAATGCACTAATATAAGTCACCAAAAACATCATCATATAAACTTTAATTGATGGGAAAGCAATTTTAAGGGGAGCAGTGTGGTGGCCACAAGCCCCTCAATCCTGATGAATTAAAGCGTACTAATACAATAAAACAAAACTACTTAATTAAATACATGCAGGACCTTCTTACAGCTCTAATATCTTCGTTTGGGGTGTGTCTTGTGATGCTTGTTCGACTGAATTTGTCTCCTTAGGGTTTTGTTGCACATAAAATTCGTATATGTCTTGGGGTATTTATAGTTTCTGTTAGAGGGTACGATGCGGCGCATCACATAGGTAGATGCGGCGCATGTACTTAACTTCGCGTGGGGTCCAAGATTAATATATTCTGGAATATTCATACACCGTCTTCAGATGCAGCGTATCTTGATCTTTTATGCGGCGCATGTCCTTCAGTGTCTTGGATTGTACCTGGTGAAGTCTTGATAGTGATACGCCGTATTTCAGAAGTATGATGCGGTGTATCTGGAGTAGAACAAGCTTGATCTTCTTCGTTGACCAAAGTTTCATCAGCGGTGCATGGTAGAATTCCATGCGACGCATTCTTCAAAGTCAGTAAATGGTCTTCGAATTCATCTAATTATGATATCGCGGTGTATCTATTGATAGAGATATGGCGCATCTTCTGGATTTTAGTAGACTTTTGACACTTGCTTGTTTTGCTCCATAATTCGTCCAAAATCGCCAAGTTTCCCCAATTGCTTGTTTTTACCTGAGAATTACTAAAGTAAACAATTAAGTATCGATTCTCATAGATAATGTAACAAGTCAAATAAATAGGATAAATGATGACAATAATATGTACTTATTTGATGTCATCAGTGACCATAGTGTGTCACCATTGCGGAGAAAAGGGACATATCAGGAGTCAATGCACTAACAGGAATGCTGACAACCCCGCACGTGGAAGAGTGTATGTGATGGGAGATGGAGATTCACCAAGGAACCCTGACGTTGTCACAGGTACGTTTTTAATCAATCAGCATAGTGCAAGAGTTTTATTTGATTTGGGTGACGATAGAAGTTTCGTATCTACTACTTTTGCTTCATTGCTAAACATTGCCCCGACTAAGTTAGATGCCACTTACGAAATTGAGATAGCAAATGGAACCCTGATAGGCACTAACACCATACTCATAGGCTGCACCATAACCTTACAAAACCAACCTTTCCTTATCAATTTAATGCCTATTCAGCTTGGTAGTTTTGACGCTGTCGTTGGAATGGATTGGTTATCCAAACATTGTCCCCAGGATAGTTTGTGACGAGAAAACAGTTCACATTCCTCTAAATGGCAAGACCCTTGTTGTTCAAGGTGACTGAAGTAAGAACCGATTTGGGATCATCTCATTTATTAGGACGGTGAAGTACATAAACGACGGATGCCAAGTGTTTATGGTACAAATAACCGAGGACAAGTCGGAGAAGAAGAGACTTGAGGATGTGCTTGTAGTGAAGGACTTTCCCGAAGTATTTCCCAAAGATCTGCCTGGTCTTCCACCTGTTCACCAAGTTGAGTTTCAGATCGATTTAGTGCCAGGAGCGGCACCTGTAGCAAAAGCACCATACCAATTAGCACCCTATGAAATGAAAGAGTTATCTAAACAGGTAAAAGAACTGTCGGATAAAGAATTCATACGCCCAAGTTCCTCGCCCTGGGGAGCCCCGGTATTGTTTGTTAAGAAGAAGGACGGATCATTTCGAATGTGCATCGATTACAGGGAATTAAACAAGTTGACCATGAAGAATAGATACCCACTACCCCACATCGACGACCTATTTGATCAATTACAAGGGTCGAGTGTATACTCAAAAATTGACCTAAGGTCGGGATATCACCAATTGAGAGTTCGGGAAGAAGATATTCCGAAAACCGCTTTCAGAACACGCTATGGACACTATGAATTTCAAGTGATGCCATTTGGTTTAACCAATGCACCCGCAGTATTCATGGACTTAATGAATCAAGTATGCAAACCTTACTTAGATAAGTTCGTGATTGTGATCATAGATGATATCCTCATTTACTCCCGCAACCAAGAAGAACACGCCGGACATCTGAAGACCATACTAGCTGATGGATCTAAACACACGCCTTGTGTTAGATTGATACTTTGAGTAATACTAACAAGCACACGGAATTTACTTGATAGTACTTAGAAGATTGTATTGTATGTTGTATTGAGTGAGAACAGTTGTGAGTAATGAACACAAGATGTTTAACAAACATTGCAACTTCAATATTATTAATTATAATAATACGAGTGTCCTTAGTTATCACTAGGGTTACACCTTGAAGCTTTCACAATGATACATATTTCTAATCTTAACCTAGGACCTCCTTTTATAGGACAAGGAGTCCTTTACAAGATAAGTATAAACTTAACTAAATAGAATATACAGAAGATCTATTCTATACTTATCAATACACGATTACAAACCATTATCCTGTAAGCAGTGGTAATAATATGTACTGGCAGTGATAATGTGTTTCCACTACTAGTGCATTCTTCAGCAGTGTCTTCCACAGACTTAATAGTGGTAACTGTTAGCATTATTCCCGACAATCCTCCCCTAAACTTATGATTTCTCTGTAAATCAATAAGTTTCTTCAAATGATCATCTCCTTTGATAATGGGGGGAATTCTTCCAAACACTTTATCTTCTCCTTGATGCAGCCATTTCCTTTCTGCACTGGTTATGAATTCTTTGAACAAGATCATTCACCACTTCAGTTCTTTCTTCACATCTAAGCTTGGTAGTGAGTAGAACATCCAAAATACCAGCTCTGAGAGGATATTCTTTTTCAGCTAACATAAAAACATCCACTCCTTCTTGTATTGAAATATGGTGAATATTGTAGGAATCTTAAAACTTCCAAATTGTTCCCAGATCATAAGCTTGAAACTTCCAAAATCTTTCACTTGGATCAGGCTCATTAAGTCTTCTGAAATGCACCCATAATTCCTTAGCTTTAACACTCTCAGGTTCTTTATGTCTGAATTTTGCTTGTACCAAACCCCATAGAGTGTCTAAACCAGTTCTGTCACAAGATCTAACAAGATCTTCAAAATCCCTGTATACCTCTGTATCACCACCAACTCTGACAATCTTCCAAGCTTCTCCAAATTCATCTTCATGAATCTCCCAATCTGCTATTGGGTTTCTTTCTTGAAGTGGTTCCATAAAAAGGATATCAATATCAATCATCACCATATCATCAAGTTGCTCTGCAGTCAACTTTTCAGATTGAGATACTTGTTCTTGAGCAAATCTTGTCTTCTTAGTGGCTTCAGGTTCACTGGTTGTTCCTTTTCTTTTGTACTTGGGAAATCTTCTGGCCTCTTCTTCAAAATTCATTGGAACAAAATCTTTATCCATCTTAAAAATCCTGTAGTAGATACCTTCAATTTCATCATGTGATTTTCCTCTGAACTGCGACATCTTCCATCCACCAACATTGCAACAATATCTCTTCATCTCTGCAATCACTTGTGCTTTGGATGGTTGTCTTGGTCTTTTCTGAGCCTTTCTAACTGTACCTATCACTTCTTGAAGTGCCTGATCATTCTTCATTTGAATAAAATCTGCTAATTGAGCTGATCTTTATTCTTCAGTTAAACTCACATCTGCAACAAGCTCAATAGCTTTCTTCTTTACTGCAGGATTGTTGTCAATCATATACTGAATTTCATCTTCAGTTGGTACATATGTGAACTCTGTAGTGTTTTCTTTGAGAATTGTAGGTGGAATATTTGAAATTGGAGCTATTTCCATTTCTTCATTGTTCAATCTCTGAGCCTCCATAAAACTTGCAACATCTAATTAATCGTGTATTTTCTTTCTTGCATCTTCATCTTCTTTCACTTTTCTGGCCACTTCAGCATCATGATCTATTTGCGCTTGTTCTCTTGCAGAAACCTTTCTTGGTTGCTCAGTTTCTTCAATCATCATTGGAGCCTTTCCTTTCTCCTCCCTTATTCTCTCAAGTTCTTCCTCTGCAGTGGAAATAGTTTGACCAGCAGTGGGAACTATCTGATCAACAGTAGGAACATTTGCAGTGGTAAATACTTGACCTTCAGTGGTAATTGCTTGAGGTTGACTTGAAGCTGTATCCAAAACTACTATTTGAACACCTAGATCCACAAGCTCTATAGCTTCAGTATCCTGAGTTTCTCCAACTGGTTCCTCAAATCCCAAATTAGAAATATCAAAATCTGCATCATCTTCAAAATTTATTCTCCTCCCCTTAGTTTCAACACCTGTTTTCCTCCCCTGTTTGGGAGAATTACCCAAATCTTCACTGAAATCTTCTGAATCACCATCTTGAGGTGAGGAGGGAGATGATAACACAATATGAGCAGTTCTTTTCCTCTTGAGTCCTTGAATCTCTTCCTTCAAAGAAGTAATCTCAGCCTGCAAACTCTGAGTGTCTCTAGCATGTTGCTCCTTTGTTTGTGCCAGATCTTTCTCCAACAAAGCAACCTGCTTAGTTAGTTTGGTACAAATGTCCATCAATTTAGTTAGTGTCCTATTGTCCTCATCACTTCCAGCTGTGTGACCTGCTGAGAGAGGTGAGTCATGGGGCATAGATTCAATGTTCTCCCTAGGTGAACTAGGAGGAAGTCTTGAACCACCACTGCTTGTGCCTAGACCAAAAGATTCAGAAACAGTTAGTGTTATGATGGGAGGAGTTGGCTGTTTTTGCCTCCTCTCATAAGTGTAAGTAACTGGTGGGGTATAGCTAATAGATGGAACAGTGATTGTGGGTGTGTGATGGGGTACAGCTGGGATATCTGCACCTTCACCCTGTACCTGAGCAATTTTAGCAAGCATTTGAGGAAAAAGTGCTTTTACTTCCCCATTATATCCGTCTATAGCCTTGGCCATATTTTGGAAAACCTTTTGTTTAAGGCAGGGAGTTTTGTAAACTCTTCTATGGGGTTGCAGTGGAAACTCATTTACCATTGCTTGCATAAACCTTGGATACATCAAAAATTTATAAGGACTCTTTACATTGCCAACCATGTTATTGAATAAAAACTTTGAAAAATTGAAAGTCCTATCTGTGGCTAAACAAACTAAAGGATAAGCCATTGTCGAACTAAATTGTTCATAAGAATTTTTCTTAGGACTTAGGCAATGTAACAGAGTATGTATGAAAAATCTCCACTGGGGGCAGGAACATCCCTTTTTGAAAGTAACCTTTTTATCAGATGTATCATACCCCATAGAATGGATATGTTTGAGAATTTCTGGATTAGGTAATGTAATGATACCTCCTAAATCATCCAATTGGAGAATTCTCCTCAAAGATGATTCAGTAACATCAATAGTTACCTCATCCACTGTGGCTCTCAGAGCATCCACAGTTTCATGTGTGTCTCCATCTTCAATAGTGATGGCATTAACAGTATGCCAAAACTGTTTGATTTGAGAGACATAGATTGTGGGGTTTAAAGTTAAAGCATACCTTATATGGGTGGTATTAAGAAAGTCAACAATCTGGTGAAAAACAGGGCCACTCTTTTCATCTGACTTCTACAAGTAGGCCACTTGGTTGTGCTCATCTACAAACTTTAAAGATGCCATGGAATGTTTTGAAGAAAAGATGATCGTGTGAGTATGAATTGAATATGTAGCAAGCCAATTGAGATTTGAAGATTTATACTGTTAGGGTTTGAGAAATATGCGCAAGAGAGAAATTATCTTTAGAAAAGATTTATCTTTTAAGAGAAGAATAAAAGTAAATAGGTAAGTGGATAATTCTCAAAAATTAAACCCTATAAGTACGGACAAAACGGTTAATCTCAACGGCTAGTTAAAAATTTTGTTACTGACACAACAGTTGTAACGGCTAGTTCAACAGTGGTAAAATTTACACTATCAGTGGTAACTGAGAACTAGCAGTGGCAACTTTGCACAAAATTTCAAAGAGCAGTGGAAAAATAAAACATATGTAAAGTGAACTACTCTTATATTAGTTTTTAGCAAACTACCAGCTATCAACGGATTTGATAAGTCTTTACAATGAGCCGTTTGCTATGGACTAGCTAGCTCTTAATCACAAAGAATATGGTGAGCTGATAACCATATAGTTTTTGGTAAACTCTCAACCATAAACGGATTTGTCAAGTCTTTACCAGTAGCCGTTTGCTCTGGACTAGTTGATTCTTATGTGGATTAGACATGGTGAATCAATAACCATTTGTTGTGTGTCTTAGATACACACCTTTGATGTCAACTCCCAGCAAAATTTGGTTATGAACCTGCATATGTTAGTATAAAGCCAATAATATGCAAACCAAAGTTATTAACCAAAGATACTTTTTGACCAAGCCACTATTCATAAAAATATCTCCTTATGGTCAACCGATATAGTAAAATAATTCCCATATTTACTCCTTACACCAACCAAAACAGGTAAGAGTAATTATTTTAATTTATGATCCTTTAGGATTGACTTGCTTATAAAAGGGGCTCGAATCATAAAGTATCCACATCAAACAACTTCCAACCCTACAAGCAATCTTCAAAACACCACCATAAGTAGGTGTTCAATGAGCAATGTTAGAACCTAAGTTTTCAACGTTTAAGTCAAGTCTCGGTTATTTCAACATTTGTAATAGGTTGCTAAGTTAATTAATCATGTAATGTTTATGGATGAGTCCAATACTCGTCCAATCGGCTTTAGGCCCATACGTTTAAGAGAAAGGAAGGAGAAGGGATGTTGCCCTAGCTCCTCTCCTATAAATAGGACATCATGTAAACCCTTTCTCTTGTTGGTTATTTCATTTACATAAGGATACTCTTGCACTTTTATTCTTCATATTTGATCTAATCAACCAAACTCTATTTCTCATCTCATTTCTATCAAATCTATACTTGTGTTTACAATATGGTGACCTAACAAGTGGTATCAATCGCCAAAAGAAGGTGTACGTTTTTGTTTTTATTGCTAACGACCCAAAACTAGTTTTTTAATCGTTATTTTTTATAAAAGCTTGTTACTTTCTTGTTTGTTTCGTGTTTTTATCACATCTTTTTCATCAAAATGTGTGTTACAAACTCAAACAACCAACAAAGTTTCAAATTTTTCATAAAAAAATTTCAATTCGTACTTTTGTACTAGTTTTTGAAAATTTTCAAATTTTTGAAAAGTGGTTCAAGTTTGCAACTTTCTTTAAGATTTCATCATTTTAAGGTTAGTTGTACAAGAATCTTGGATTAAAAACGTGTTTTTGGATTGCTTTTTACAAAAACAAAAATCTGCCAAAGTTTGACAAACTTTCGAAATCCTTAAACCCCAATCTTTCGAGATATTTTGTTACTGCTCCTAAGGTGCTTTCGTTGGTTACTCAGTGCTTTTCTCTCTTGTATAAGAAATAAAACACTTCGACTTGTTGGATATTATCCGATTGTAGAATCTCGATAATTTGTGAAAATTTTTCTCGAAACTGTGAAACTTTCGAGATCTTTTCAAATCTTTCGAAATCTTTCAGTTTTCGAGATCTTTGGAAATTTTTTGAAATCTTTTCATAATCTTTCGAGAACTTTGCTAAATTCCATAGAACAAAAATTCTCGAAATTTTTCCCAAAATTTCTCGATAACTTACATTTTCGAGAACTTTAGTCAACTTTCGAGATCTTTGGTCAACTTTCGAGAACTTTGGACTTTGACTGTTTTTCGAGATATTTTTTCAACAAAGTTTCGAGAAAACACTTGAGATAGTTTTTCAAGGCTTGGCATAACACTTATACCTTCTACAAGATCCATTTACACACANCCAAAAGAAGGTGTACGTTTTTGTTTTTGTTGCTAACGACCCAAAACTAGTTTCTTAATCGTTATTTTTTATAAAAGCTTGTTACTTTCTTGTTTGTTTCGTGTTTTTATCACATCTTTTTCATCAAAACGTGTGTTACAAACTCAGACAACCAACAAAGTTTCAAATTTTTCATAAAAAAATTTTAATTCGTACTTTTGTACTAGTTTTTGAAAATTTTCAAATTTTTCAAAAGTGGTTCAAGTTTGCAACTTTCTTTAAGATTTTATCATTTTAAGGTTAGTTGTACAAGAATCTTGGATTAAAAACGTGTTTTTGGATTGCTTTTTACAAAAACAAAAATCTGCCAAAGTTTGACAAACTTTCGAAATCCTTAACCCCCAATCTTTCGAGATATTTTGTTACTGCTCCTAAGGTGCTTTCGTTGGTTACTCAGTGCTTTTCTCTATTGTATAAGAAAGAAAACACTTCGACTTGTTGGATATCATCCGATTGTAGAATCTCGATAATTTGTGAAAATTTTTCTCGAAACTGTGAAACTTTCGAGATCTTTTCAAATCTTTCGAAATCTTTCAGTTTTCGAGATCTTTGGAAATTTTTCGAAATCTTTTCATAATCTTTCGAGAACTTTGCTAAATTCCATAGAACAAAAATTCTCGAAATTTTTCCCAAAATTTCTCGATAACTTACATTTTCGAGAACTTTAGTCAACTTTCGAGATCTTTGGTCAACTTTCGAGAACTTTGGACTTTGACTGTTTTTCGAGATATTTTTTCAACAAAGTTTCGAGAAAACACTTGGGATAGTTTTTCAAGGCTTGGCATAACACTTATACCTTCTACAAGATCCATTTACACACAAGTATTTCATCATGTCTCAAC
>LBNU01024480.1:112393-123607 GCA_014162995.1 Artemisia annua | reverse complement strand
ATTGGTCACCTCATCCATAAGCGAACCAAATGGATTCTTAGTGACGATATCACTTAGATCATCATGAATATACTTATTAGAAGTATGCACATCACTTTTCGCTTGATTAACCGGATCTTGCGCAGCATGCATATTAGGACCACTAGCATTGTTGTTAGTACCATTACCTTTTGAAGACGACGCTCCATCGGAACCCACTTTCTTTTTCGAAACTGGCTGCCAACGATAATTCAATGTGACCCTCGGTTTCGAAAAACGAACTCCATCAATAACCTGAGTGGGCCCTTTACCCTTACCTTTTCGTTTGGTAGCTTCTACAAATCCTTCCTCATCACCATTATTCTGAACACTATGTTGTTTAACATTCTTAGGGCATGCAGCATCAATATGATCAAAAATTTTACATGAAGTACAACGAGGCGGCTTCCATTCATATTCAATATCAACACGCACCAACGAATGACCTTGCCCATTAGAGAATGGAATAGCCACAACCACATGATCCAATAACTCGTCGAGAGATGAAACTTCAACAAGAGCACGAGCATATGAATTCTGACCCCAAGACTTAACACACATAGAACTGGTGTAGGAATCCAACATAATAGGCTTACCAATCTGAGTCGTGATCAAACTTAAGCCCACCTCCGTATAAGCAACAATAGGAACATTATGTAATTTCAACCATACGGGTGCTGAAGTAACTTCCTCCTTAGCAAGCGTAGTATTAGGGGACCACACATTAAGGAAAATAGGCATCGAACGAATCAACCATGGCCCTGACTCTAACACTTTATCCATACCATCCTTTGTGGAGAATTGAAAAAGAAAGAACCCATTATTTAACATAACACGTTCCAATCCAAATTTAGCCCATGTATTCTTCACATAATTCTCCACAATAGGGAAAGCAAGATGTTTCCCAATAAAATACCCATATAGTGTGTTAACAAACCTCGCTGAAACATCATTAATTTCTTTCATTGGAATTGTAACATGAGCACCCTCCACACGCTCCTCATTACACAATTCACATAAATTAACGGATTTAAACGAATTCTTTGTTTGAAACAACGAAGCATATGACAATGTAGGTGAGCATACGCTGCTCACAAAAACATGGTCGTTTATCAAATGGATGTGAAAACTGCATTTCTAAACGGTCAACTACGTGAGGAGGTATACGTTAGTCAGCCAGAGGGATTTGTCGACCCAGAGCACCCAAATCATGTCTACCGACTAAAGAAGGCTCTCTATGGTCTCAAACAAGCCACCAGGGCGTGGTATGATAAACTTACTGCTTTCTTGCTTGCTAATTCTTTTACTAAAGGTTTAATAGATCCAACTTTGTTTATTTAAAAACACGGGGAAGATGTTTTAATTGTGCAAATATATGTCGATGACATTATTTTTGGTTCAACAAACAAAAAGTACTCAAACGCTTTTGCCAGATTAATGAAACAAAATTTTGAAATGTCAATAATGGGTGAACTTACGTTCTTTTTAGGACTACAAGTTCATCAGTCTCCCCGTGGAATTTTCCTAAATCAGTCCAAATACGCTCTTGAGATAATTAAGAAACATGGAATGACCAGTTGTGATACTTACAATACTCCTATGGCAAACACAACTAAATTAGATACGGATCCAAATGGGAAACCAGTTGACCCCACAAAGTACCGAAGTATTATTGGGTCACTGATGTAGACCGGATATTGTATTTGTTGTATTTATGTGCTCTCGCTATCAGTCCAGTCCTACTGAACGTCACCTCAATGAGGTTAAGAGAATCCTTCGATACGTAAAGGGAACCATTAATTTGGGGATCTGGTATCCGAAGGATTCCGGTTTTGAACTAATAGCTTTTTCAGACGCTGATCATGCAGGGTGTATGGATACACGCAAAAGTACTTCTGGTGGTTTGCAGTTTCTAGGAGATAAACTCGTGTCTTGGCAATCAAAGAAGCAGGATTGCACATCACTATCGTCAACAGAAGCTGAATATGTTGCCATGTCTGCCTGCTGTGCACAAGTCATTTGGATGCGTACACAACTAATGGACTACGGTTACTTATTCAACAAGATTCCGATGTACTGTGACTCGAAAAGTGCGATAGCGATTTCGTGCAACACGGTTCTGCATTCAAAGTCTAAGCACATTGATCTCCGTTATCACTTCATCAAGGAGCATGTTGAAAAGGGTACAATTGAGTTATATTTTGTGGGTACAGAATACCAACTGGCAGACTTATTCACAAAACCACTACCCCCGGAAGGTTTACTGAACTAGTTCACCGGATTGGTATGCGGTGTTTGACTCCGGATGATCTAAAATCTTTTCTGGAAAATAATTAACCGAGTCAAATACCAAATCTATCTTTGTAAATATTTATCAAAAACAAAATACAAAATCAAAAAATCTTCAAAAAATTCTAAAAAGATGTTACATTTTATTTACTTTTATTTTATTTTATTTTGTCTTGTTTTTCATATGCATGTACACCATCTTCTTCAACACTTTGGTTTATCAAAAATTTCAAAATTTTCACACCAAGTGTTGAGGGGGAGAAAATGTTCTTCAAAATTTCAAAATCTGGTGCAAACATGTGTACTTGCATATTTCTTTGTAGTTATGATGTTATTTTGCAATGGTGGATCGTCAAAGGTTATCTCGTATCATTTCTTTCTTCATTTTTACCTCTTTATTAGCCTACCATTAACTGTCGTTACCTTTAACCGTTAAAATACAACATTAGGACTAGTTAGATGGTTTAGTTTGTAGTCTAGGGACTAAACATGCCAAGTTGTCAAAAGTTTCATAAACTATAACGAAAACAAACACACCCCCCCCCCCTTTTTATTTTCTACAAAAACAAAAAGCAAAAAACAAACACCCTCCTTAATATCTAACGGCTCAATTTCAAACTTCCAATCCGTGTTCTTGATCTCAAAACAGGAAGTGAATTATTGATCCTTGGCTTGTTTTAACAAATGGTTTTTAACCAATTTCGTTTTCAATGGCTAGATCTTTCGCCATTTAGATTTATAGAACTAGGGTTTTCGAAATCTTGATGCTTAAGTGAATAATGTGTTTTAGGTTGAGATATCATAGGGCTTTTGTTACTAAACATCATATATGCATGTCCCTAATCCCTAGTCACAACAGTTTTCATGTTTGATTTGATTTCGATAATCATGGGTTGCGTAGAATTAGGGGTTTGTGATTAATTATGTGATGTTTTTGTGAATATTCTTGGTGGTATTTGTTTGTTTATGTGTTTATAACATGTTCATGATTGTTAATTATTCCAAATCAACAGTTTACATGTTCTAGAAAATTAGGGTTTATGTTCGAATTAGGGCTTTTCATTATGATGATATTGAGTCTAATTAAACTGTTTGAATGTGTTCTCATATGTATTAATTGATGTATTTCAATGGCCTTACTACATGAATTCTCTTTAACAAAGTTCTAGATAATTTTGCTCTCGTTAAACCTTCGAGATCTTCATGAATGTGCCTAATTGTGATTCTAACTGATGTTTATCATTCAATATACAGGTTTCATTCAAAAGATTCAAAGATTTCACAGAAAAATGTACGACTTCAATGATTTCGAAAAATTCTTGTATAAGAATTTTTTCGAGAAAATTTATCGAGAACTTTTCTCCTAAACCTTTTCGAGATCTTTCAAAATTTTCGAGATCTTTTCGTTATCGAAAAGATCTTAGAAGATTTTGAAATATCTCAATAAAGTTTTCGAGAAAATGAAGTTATTGAGATCTTTATACTAAAAGGATTATCGAGATCTTTTTCAATAAAGTTATCGAGATCTTTTGTCTAAAAAGTTATCGAGATAATTTCTTCAAAATTAGCGAGATCTTTTTCCAGGCCATGTTTTCGAGAAACTCAACTAAAGGATTGTCGAGAACTTTTGATCAACAAACTTTTCGAGATCTTTTCTTAGGAAAATTTTCGAGATATTTCTTGGACTAAAGTTTTCGAGATATTCATTAGTGATAGTTTTAGAGAACATTGTTTGTAATAATTTCGAGATCATGTGTAACATATTTTTGAGTATTCAAGTGATTGTAACTTTTCGAAAACTTGTATATTGGATGAATCCTCATGAATATGTGTATTGTGATAATGTTATTTAACTTGTGATTGAATTGTGTTATTATACATGTTACCAAAAGACTTATGTGCATTAAATGATATATCATCTAAGTTACATGTTAAATAATAATACCGTCATTAATCACATATTAATTAACTGGACCATGATTGCAACATATATGTCTTTGAATATCAAACGTGAACTCGGACTAATAACTAACGTATCTGGATGTTTGATTTCATGACATGACACTTTCAGAACACAAATGGCTCAACACTCTGAATCAGTTCCACAACAACAGAACCTCCCACTACTTGCACTTGGTGAAGTCCTCCCTGCTGACTACAATGTAGGCATTGATCAGAACAATCTTCGCATCGACTTCAACAAACTTAGTATACCTGATGACACATGCAAGATTGTCAAGAACATTCTTCTGGCTCATCCATGCAAGCCATTGCTCACCAAATCCACATCTGTACCAATCTTCTACATCCATCAGTTCTGGCACACTGCTAAGGCCAATTTGGACGACAAATCCTTTACCGTCATGCTGGAGCGTCAACAATACACCATTGATCATGATACTCTTCGTGAAGCTCTCATGTTACCAACTTACAACGAATATCATCCGATGCTGACTGAACTGGAAATCCTTGACTATTTCATTGATCTTGGATACGATATTCCTGATAATGAATCACTCACACTTCTTTCAAAATTCAATGTCAAATATCTGCCGCAACCATGGAGAACTTTCTATATGCTGATTGTCAGATCCATCTCAGGAAGAAGGAGTGGTCATGAGCATCCAAGGGAAGAACACATGCAAGTATTCTGGGGAATGATGACCATGACACTGATTAACTTTGCTGCACCAATAATGAGCGACATGCTCCATCACATTCATACTGATCGTGACAGGGCCGTGATTCCGTTCATTAGGTTCACCAAACTACTCATAGCATACTTCTATGAGAAAATCCCTGACTTCATCAAGAGGATGCACGACAGGACAGAACCGAAAGACATATTCAATGAAGACCCAAAGATTTCCTTTGTCAAGTCCATCAGGTTCATTCCAAGAATCAAAGGCATGAGAATCCCAGATCATTTCTTGGATGACGAAATCAGAAAAACTCAGAACTTCAAAATCTATGATAAAGCATTCAAGGCTGGGAGAGTTGGCTTCAATGAGAAAGAAGATGAACCGGCAACTATTGTCCGAACTCGAAGCAAGAGCGGTGGCAAGTCCGATAGCACGAGCAGTACTACAACCTTACAAAAACCAAAGCCTGCTCAAAAGCCACCCACCAGACCAAGAAGGAAAGCTGCACCTAAGCAGATTCCTCAGGATGAACTGTCAGCTTCATCATCTGAAATGGAAACCGACTCTGAGTTCGGCTCCGAATCTGATGACGAAGCAGATTATGTAAGAAGGTCAAAGGCTCCAGATGACCAAGAAGAACAACTTGATGAAGAAGAAGAGTTTCCAGGGCTCGAACTAACTAAACAATTAAGCAAGGAAAATGCTGAGCAAGAACAAAGAAAAGGCACGGGAATTACCATCAATGAACCGAGTGATGCTGCTCGTGATGAAGAAGCAGAAGATAAACCAACTGCAGAGCCACTGGTTGACAAGCGGAAACTCAAAAGTATCATTGTCGACACCAGGGCTGAAAAGAAGCTGTAGGACCGAAAAGTAGTATGATTTATGTGGTTCGGGAGGTCGAGGTTGATCAACATATATGAAATCCATGACTATTTTAGAGAAAGAAAGTAGAGAGAAGGTGAGGTGAAACAAGGATATTTTTATTAAAGATAGATAAGGTTACACACCCACACCCCTCAAGTGGAGACTTGAGTGGTATTTATAGGCTAAACATAACATAACTGTTACACGTTTACAACAATAGTCCCTACGTGTCTAGCTAGCTACGTTTCTAGTCCATTTCACGTGTAAGACGCCAGATTCACAAAATAGCAAAGCTAACAGAAGCAGGAGGAGAAAGACCTCAGGGAAGCTACGCTTCTAAGTCTTCAACATCCACAACCTCATCTGACACCGTTCAATCTTCAAGGACTCGAGGTTGGCTCAAGCAGCACTGTGGCTCCACAAACCGAATCCGTACAACATGACACAATAATGACGGAAGCTACACAGGACCCGAGCACAAATCATCTTCATCATCATCATCACTTCACTCATCACCACCACCTGGAAAGAAAACATCCAAAAGCAAATCTGACAAGAAGAAGAAAGGAGACAAAGCAGCTTTGACAGCATCNTCAATTCCAGCCGCTCAATATGAATTACCAGACATTGAAGAGCACTGTAGGGAATCGTTTTAGCCCAATCTAGGATATAGAAACAATGATTGAATGCGTTCTTGGGTACCCAGAATGAACATTTCCTTTTATTTGTCCAAGAACAACCTGTTGAGGGCTTAACACCAGTATCCCATCTTGTCCCCCACCCCATATACATTGGGTCATAATAACTAGGCCAAAAACCATGCTGAAAATAAGTACTAGTAGGTCTGTAAAATGGTCTAGCAACATGTCTTTTCCAACTGGCTGGAAAAGGTCTACCAGCAGAAACTGGCTTATCAGCAGGGACTGACTTATCAGCAGGAACTGACTTATCAGCAGGATTGGGTCTGCTGGTTTTCACATGTGTTGCTTGTGGAACATATGAGGGAATATCATTAACATTGGTCCACAGTGGTCTGGTTCTCTTTTGTTTAGCATACACACCCAGTCTCTTCTCATGAAAATCACAATCCTTAATGAGATGAGACTTACTACCACACACAAAACAAGATTTCTTTTTCAAAGACTTATTCTTAACATAACTTTGTTTATTACACACAAACTTATCAGAAATAGAACTAGAAACAAAATTGTGTTTAACAGAAAAAGGAACTGGTTTTGTTTTGGGTTCATTATCAGCTACTTTGGACTTGGGTGAATGAGACTTGTCACTTGAATCACATGAGGCATAGTCAGTGGACTTTAGGGCTGAGGACTTGTCACTTTTAGAACAAGAGACAAAGTCATTAGTTTTGCAACTAAGGTCTGACAAGTCACTTGACTTTTTGCCATAAAGATGGTGTGATCCATCAAAGTCTACAGTTTTGGAAAGATCAGTCGGCATGTGTTCCCCTCTAATAGGTCCAGGCACAGCATATAAAGGCCCTTCCTTAACATAGTTAGCTAGGCCTGCTGGTGTTGATTTACCTAGGTCATTCCTAGCTTCTAATCCTACATACTTCTGAAAACCTAATCCTATACTAGAATTTACTGCCTGACTACCATACAAAAAACTAGCTAGATTATTACCAGATACTAACCACTGTTTATGTTTAGCTATTTCAGTATCTAGATTCTCTTGAAGGTTGTTTATCAGTTTATAAGTTAGCGTTTAACTTTTTAGTATAGATTGCCTCATCTTGAGCACATTTTAAGTCCCATTTTAAACTTCTTATCTCATCCTCATAAGCAACCTGCTTTTTCTGAAAACAAACCTTTTGTTTTTCTAAAGTCCTTAAATCATGTTTATATGACTCAAGGTCTTTATAACACTCATTATATTTAGGTTTTAGTTCATCATATTGTTCTTTAAGCTCATTATACCTCAAACTACAACCAAAGACACAATTGTGTACCTGAGATGAGATGCCCATGAAAGCAAATTCTGCAGTATCAGCTATGTACAAGCTTCCTTTCTCATTTTCTCGGATTCATCCTTTCCACCATACCTTGCTTTGATTGCATCCCATATAACACTTGCATCATCCATATAATTGAAAGCTGCTACATGATCAAAAGGAATAGATTTAAGCAAGGTAGTTCTTGCCTTTGATTCCCTTTGGACATCAATGTGTTCATCCGCAGTCGTTGGAGGGAGATGAAAGAGATTTCCATCGCGATCGCTTCCAGTCCTTTTCGGACTGTTGCCATTTTGGATCACCTTCCAGATATTTATATCATTGTTCGTGATCCAGTGTTCCATTTTCTTAGCCCAAACCGCGTACTCATAATGCAACAAATACGGAAACATCCCATCATCCCTTTCATTGTCATNGAGATGAAAGAGATTTCCATCGCGATCGCTTCCAGTCCTTTTCGGACTGTTGCCATTTTGGATCACCTTCCAGATATTTATATCATTGTTCGTGATCCAGTGTTCCATTTTCTTAGCCCAAACCGCGTACTCATAATGCAACAAATACGGAAACATCCCATCATCCCTTTCATTGTCATATTCTGCCATTTTTTGATCAGCAGCAACAAAATAACGAGCAGCAGCTACACAAAATATATTCAGTAGTAAAAACAAGAAGTAACCACCAAAGTAATCAGTAGCAACACGCCAAACCTCAAATCTCGAACACTGTACCCAAGATAACAATTAATGTGACACGAGGTTGTCTTTATTGCACCAACTAATTAGCAAAATCTCATCTGACCGACAATCAATTTCGACCAATTAAATAACCGAATCTTGTACAAGAATAATTTAGTAATCACCAATCATCCAAATAATCACAAATACTGCTGCCCCAAACGCATGAAACAAGAAGCGACAAACAGAAAAGAATATAGAATTCACTTTTATAAGTTTGTACGAGGTTATTTCAATTAGCCAATCACTGCTCCACTTTAACCAAAAACTTCGAACAATAACAACACCAATTATTATAAACGTTGACTAATTAATTGATGTTCGAAAAGATGACAAATCGGCATTTTATATATCAATTAAACAATATTCACGAAATCAATATAAAAATAATCCAAATTCACATGCGCAACCCGACAACTTCTCAGTCCCACTTTCTTTATAATCGACCATTGTTAAAATTTAATGGAAACCTACCAATAGAACGTCATTTTCTTCACCCATTTATTGACCAATTTCACAATCGAGTTCTTGATAATTAAATATTCGATCAACCAATGTTCTAAAAAAATAGAACCGATCTGCTCTTTACTCACAAAGACAATGACAGATCATTAATAATACAAGAATGATCAAATATTTACCGACCCATGATGAAGAATAACCATCGACCCCATCAATTCACAATATTGATAGACCAATAAAAAAAGATTATAATCGATACACTAATAAAACTTTATATACACCGTACCTTGTTCAACCAGATCTATACCGAAATATGCTCCAATCGTACCTTTTTCTTTACGTATGCTGTTCGACTACCGCTTCTTATCTGACAATGATAAAAACTTTGAAACCCTAGAATTCAAGAGCCCCTGGGCTCTGATACCACTTGTAGGGAATCGTTTTAGCCCAATCTAGGATATAGAAACAATGATTGAATGCACAGCGGAATAATAAGAACACAATCAAAGTTTCAACAAGGTTCTTCACTAATAAAATAAATGATCCTCTATGGATCTATTTCACATACACTAAAGGTGTTTTTCTGTTTTGAGAAGCATACCAAATACAATACTCCTATGTTCCTTTTATACACAAGGAACCCTAATAATAAATAAAAGATCAATGCATATCACTACCTAAAATAGCTCATGCATATCCTAACAAACTAATAAAAAACACGGAATAACTATATCCGCAGAAATAAATCTTCTGCAGGAACCATGTCATCAGCAGAAACCATCTATAGCTTCAGCAGTAATGATCAGCAGGAACCTGTCAGTAGACTTCCATCAGTAGGAACTTCTAAAATTCCCAACAAGCACGCACCAATCTACTGCAAATCAGTTGTCCAATACAACAGGGACGCTATTCTCGGTATTCAACACTGGCCGGAAAAACGAAAGCTTGGCTACACCCACAGACTACATCTCAAGTCCAGTGAAAATGTAAAGCAACCGCTTCGTATCGTGGCCATAATGGAGATCGTGGAAGAGAAGAAATTCAACTACGCCTTCTTGAAGGAAATCGTCGTCAAGAGACTAGACGAGAAGAAGTACAAGTTTTGTGAAGCAGACTTCCCAGATTTGAACCTGAATGACATTAAAGATGTGTATCTGCTAAAAGTTCAAGGAAAGCTGCTCAAATTTGAACAAGACACACAGTACAACTTCATCGCATCTCTCCTACTCCACATCAGACCATTTTAAAATTGTTTTCAGAAAGAAAAAAGTGGAAATCTTTCAGCTTTGGGAAGTTGGGAAAGTTATCAAGAAAACAACCATCAAAACCCTTTTTTAACCTCAAACCAACAAAAAAACTCAAAAAAAAATTGGGGGGAAATTTTTTTTTTTTTTTCCCCTTGAAATTTCAAACGCCAGGGAAAATCTTTGGGGTTTTTTTCCAAAAAAAAAAAAAAATAAAAACTCCCTCCCCTTTCCCGTTTGGGGGGGTTTTTTTTTAAAAAAAAAACAAACCCCGACGTTTTTTTTTTTTTTTTTTTTGGGGGGGGAAAATCCAACCTTCTAAACCCTCAAAAAACACGGCAAAGGGCAATTTAAAAAGCTTTTTTTTTTTTTTTCCCCGTTTTTTTTTAAATTGGAAAAAAAAAAAAGGGGTTTTTTTTTTCCGATTGGGAGATTTTTTTTTTTTTTTTCCAGAAAAGGTTTTTTTTTTTTTTTTTGTGGGGGGAAATAATTGGTTTTTTTTCAAAAAAAAACTTTCAAACGAAGTTTTTTTTTTTTTCGTGGGGGGGAAATTGGGGGGCCTTTAGCGCCAAAAAAAAAAAAAAGAAAAGGGGGTTTTTTTTTTTTTGGAGGGGGTTTAAAAATGTATATATATATAAATATTATTATTATAAAGGCTTTAAAAAAGAAGGGGAAAAAAAAAGAAGAAAAAAAAAAAAAAACCCAAGGTTTGGGGGAAAAAAGCATTTTTAAAAAAATTGGAAACGCAGGAAAAAAAAAAAATTTGAAAAAAAAAAAAAAAATCAGAAAACCTTTTGGTTCCCGAATTAAAACGAATTTTTTGAAAAAAAGAAAAAAGGGCCCCCCCCTAAAAATTTTTATTTCGACGAAAAACCAAAACAAAAAAGAAAATCAAAAAGAAAAAAGGGGGGTTTTTTTTTTTTTTTTTTGGGAAAAAAAGCCCCTATAAAAATTTCGGTGGGGGGGGTTCGGAACCCATC